>BPLS01011131.1:0-10227 GCA_019656275.1 Rhododendron kiyosumense | reverse complement strand
CTAGGGCAGCATCTCATTCCTTTTATATGATTTGTGTGTTGTGTGATCATGTGCATACGAAACACCATAATTCATATGCTCCAACTTATCAAAAATTCTCGTAGAGTCCTATAATGCATCACTCGAGGGCCGCCTGAGCTGTTTGTTGAAAATCCAAACTGTCTACCTTTTATGTGGGAGTGATTATATCATTCGTGCAAAAAATAAAGTAAATTGGTTATCGTTATATACTACATTGCACATAACAAAAAAATTCCTATTAATAAATTTACGTCCCGATGAAAGGGCTTTCAAAACCCGATAGACCCGAAAATTTGCGAGAGTGATTAAAACACCAAGAACAACAAAATGAACGGTATGGATCATCATACTTGTGTCACAATCGTGTGGCTAGCATACATTGGACTATAGTTAGCGGAATACATTGGTTTAGAACCAGATAAGTTAGATGTATAGATTTGAAAGGTAGCTACAGACTCATTTTTTTGAATATTCGATTTAAACCGTTACGGTTTAAGATCTTGTCAAATTTATCATTCTCTCCAAAATAGGTGATAATCGGATGTCAGAAACCACGTGATCAGAATACATTCGATGCTTCCAAAGACGTTAAAGTCCTATAATGCACCACTTTAGGGCCGCCCAAGTTGTTTTTTGAAAATCAGAACCATCTACCTTTTATGTAAGAGTGATTATATCATTCGTGCAAAAAATGAAGTAAATTGGTTATCGTTATATACTCGATCGCACAAAACAAAAAAATTCCCTATCAATAAATCTACGTCTTTGTAACGACCTTGATTTTTAGTAAGTAAAAATTTCGTTAAAAATTTGAATTTTATTTTAATACTTGGATTTGCTCCCAAAATTTCTTTTTAATTTCAATAATCCGTCATAATTAGATTTGAGACTTATAAAATTATATCTTTTAACCCCGGACTATATGGTCATTTTCTAAAGACAAGTATGCTTATAAAAGCACTTGTGTATTTCCTAGTGAGTAAATAAAATCCTTAAATCATATTTCTTGGCTAGAAACCCTACTTAGCAAGCCTAGTTAGCTTCTAACCGATTAATTGAGTAACCTAACTGCAAATTAATCTAGTTACTTTCTCCTAACCCAAGATGAGCCTTTTGAACCTCGTTGAACCTTTTGAACCTTTTAACTCTTACCTTTTGGACGATAAAAGTTAGGGAAACTTTTATCCATTGGACAATAGGAAACCTAGATTTTCTATAGAGGTGTCAAACGTGCCTGTCGTGCCGTGCCGTGCCATTTTCTTCCGTGCCAACCGTGCTTCGTGTCGTGCCGTACGGTGCCCGTTTACTTCATCGTGCCATGGCGTGCCGTGCCGTACCGTGCCCGTGCCGGGCCATGGTGGGCCATTTTGCTTTGTTGGGGTGTGTCGGGCCGTGCCTTTATAAAACCGTGTCGTGTCGTGCCGTGCCTTTTTTTGTTGGGTCGTGTCGTGCCGTGCCTTTTTTTTTTTGTCGGGTGGTGCCGTGCTGTGCCTTTTTTGTCGTGCCGTGCCTTTTTTTGTCAGGTTGTGTCGTGTTTTTTTTTTGTGTCGTGCCGTGCCTTTTTTTGTCGGTTCGTGTCGTGCCGTGCCGTGTTGGTCCGTAATCGTGTGTTGTGCCGTGCCATGCTGTGCCATCGATTTTCTTATACATATCACCAACCGGCAACCGATTTTCGTCTTAAAAAAATCTTCCCAAAAAACCCACATTCTGGTGCCCGGTGCGTCGTAGCGTCGTAGCGTCGGTGCCTCTAATGTTCTTAAGTTTGTATATCATAGTATTCAATATTTCAATCCTAATAATTCTCCAGTGTCCTATGTGCAAGTTGTATCCCCCTAGAAAACACACTCTCTCACAAATTCACAATATTTCAATCCTAATAATTATCCGGTGTCCTATGTGCAAGGTGCATCCCCTAGAAAACACATGCTCTCACAAATTCACAATGTTATATTCAAAATTAACATTAGTAACTAACGTTGTTGCCAATAGACTGTAGCCCAATTGGTATCTCCTCATCCTCCTCATGCATGTGGAAGGCCAGGATTCGAGTCCCGGATGGACTGTGGACGTTTGGGATTCATTATGGCCATGGGTGGTCTTTGAAATCCATACTAACATGTTGCTAAGAGAGAGAGAGAGAGACAATAGCATTACTATCAAAGAATCACCATGAAATTCAATGTTGCTGTGGAGGTTCGGATGGGTGAGACTTGGGACCAGAAAGCAAATTTGTCACATTCAGTAGAAAAGCTTGGTGCTCATTCTCGACCAGATCAAAAGCTATTTTAAATGCGAGCAGAGCATCATCCTTATTTTCAGATCGTAGAAGTTTTTTCAAGATGCTGAAAACACCCTTTGGTTTATCCAGTAACACGAGGGCTGAGGCACTGTCGCACTGACAGATGCTTAAATAATCAAGAATTCAGGAGAAGGCAACTTGTGGTATACTTTAACAAGAAGACGAAGCACCTGTGTACAAGATTGGCTGAGGCCCGGAGGGTTTGGAATCTTTGGATTAGTTATGAATAGCTCATCTCCTTCAAATTATATTTTGTTCATATCCATCAAGCAACTGGAAATAATTATCATTATCAGCGATATGATGAAAAAAAGAGGGATATCTTATTTCATATGTAAAGAGGGATCTCTTATTTAAAACTGCCCCAAAAGGCTTTCAGGTTGCAAAAAAAAATATTTAATGACCTACTGAATTAGTGCTAAATTACGCATTCATTCAAGCATCCACCAAGCAGAAAAGTATGCTTCCATTTTCGCAGGAAGAAAGATCATTTCCAACACTCTAGTCGATGAGGAGCGGCACAAATAATATCAAATATATTGGATTTAAAGATCCCTTCCATACAGAAAAGGGAGATAGTTGCAATAATAAGCTAACCTTCCACCGCGAATGATAAATCACATCTAAAAGCAAATTGGTAAAACACTTTTAATGACTACAGCTTATTTCGTCACAACAAAATAATCATCAAAATCCAGATGGAGCTCATTTGCAACTAATAACTACATTCAAAATGGCAGGGAAAAAATGCACCTCAAAGGCTCAAACCACAACCAACAAGAGTCTTAAGACCAAATCATTATCCTGAAAACATAACTGATCCAAATATTTCCAGGAAACAAGTAGTTGTACGTAATAACGCAAACATAAGACCTTGGGAATCAATTCCCACGAACCAAATGTACTTCCTAGACAATTGAAGCATGTGAATTTCCAAAACAAAAACCAACAAAATTACAGTGTCCTGCATTACTCTTATCAAACATTCTCTCTCATTAAGAAGCTGAACTTGTAGCTTGATTTGAATAATCTGACAAACTCGCCTACAGTTTGTCCTCGAAATCGGACAACGGTGTCATCTGTTCCTTCAACCATTTCCTCTTGCGAAATTGTTAGCCAGTGAAATACTAAGGAGTAAGGAGCAAGGACTATATTTTGAAGCTCATCAACTGATCAAAGAGACAAAGTTCCTTTTTTTCCCACCTAATCAAAGTGAACTTTAAGTATAATCATACTAAATCCTTACAAAAGTGGGAATAGTGTAGAAATTAAGATAATCACTTGAGATTCTATGTAATTAATGCTAAAGATTGGTAAAGGATGAAATAATTGGATAGAGGCAAAAGATATATTCCTTAATTGTAACATTTTTTACAACTGAAATTCATTAGTAGCCGTACGTATAGATACCTAATGGTGTGGTGTGTGCAAAGAGTCCTGGTCATTAGTATTAGCAGAAGTTCTTTTTACCTCGTATTTCTAGTCCAGCTACATCAATCAATGAATCTAAACAAAGCTAGAAAACTGAAAATCTAATCAGCCATTCCGAACAAAGAAAATTGAAAATTTAATCAATTGCTCGAGTTATGAACTGAAGCAATTACAAAAAGTAGATCACTTATGTAAGCGATTAGATGTTTTGGAAAAGAAACAATTACAATTATGAACTGAAGTAGTTACCATTTTGTTCACAAAATATAGATGGTTTGAAAATTGAATTTTAGTCTTATAGTTCTGAAAACCAACTGCTCTCTGAAAGATTACTTTACAGTTTCTATTAGATAGAGTTGGAATAGCAAAATATACACAATCTCAAAAAAAGAGGGCACGAAAAAGGGTTCTCCTTTTCCATATTAGAAAATATGTGCTATGTTAAAAAGGGGATATGTCAAATAGTAAAATACCTGGTAAACTGCAAAAATGGAACCAACCTTAAGCCCTATTTTGATCTGAAGAAAATTTTGTCTTAGACTGGTTTTGTGACTAGTTTTGTCATATGAAGCTCGTTCCAATTCTCCTCAGACATTTCAAGTAATACACTATTTCCACAATTATAGGATATCTAGCATATATTGAAGATGAAAGCGTAGGATTTCAGCTTGTTTTCAAATACTCCATACTTTCAAAAAGATACCTTTAGAATGCACACATTATTTCGCCAAATAATCTATTCAGTAGACCGGAATAATAGGAGTAATTACTATTATTGCCACCTCAAACTAACAACAAACCAACACTAACAGACTGGAGGGGCTAGGCCGCCACCTCAACTCAGCAAACAGAACATGCGACGGGTTATGCCACCACCTCGACTAAGCAATGCAATCAAATAAAAATCAACTATACTAACTAAAAACAAACTCAATATTTAGCCTGGCTTCGTTACACCTCAGGTTTGGCATAAAACCAGGTTAGAGGTATCCACCAAGCTAAATACGAGCTACTAACACATAAAGCCATGGATACAAAAATAAGTGAGAAAATCCACCTTCAGACATTAGTGTTTTTTTATCATCATAGCCGGAAACTGAAATGGATGCTGCAACGTTAAGTTCCCATCTTCTACAAGAACCTCTCCTCCTCACTAAATACCTTATCAATAAGAGAAGCAATAAGAGAATAGAAAGATTGAATACCAATGGAAATTAGAGTAACTGAAATATTGGAACTGATATTTACCACTAAGGCCTTCATAAGTTGCAACAGCACTTCATAAACATCAGCAGAAATGAACTAAGAACAATTACTAAGTACAATTTTTTCAGATATAGGTACATTTTAGTGCTGAATGTACTTAGTTCTGAATTCTGCTCAGATATTAGTTCTTTTTATCATCACTGCAGAAAATTGAAATGGATGCAATGTTAAGTTGCCATTAAGGCCTTCATAAGTTGCAACATCACTTCATTACAATACCACTATGGCTCAGACATTAGTTTTTTTATCATCATAGCCGGAAAACTGAAATGGATGCGGCAACGTTAAGTTGCCATTAAGGCCTTCATAAGTTGCAATACAATCACACTTCGCTTTGCCAAAAACTGGAGTTGTGTCTGTGGCTTATTCATTTCAGACTAAAAGGAGACACACACACACCCCACACTGCCACACACCCCACAACGCATGCAGGCAACATCCACGTCAGTTAAGGGAACCTAAACAGACCACAAGGCATGCATCAGGCTCAGATATTAGTTAAGAAATACATCATAGCCAAAAACTGAAGTGGGGGCAAAATCATGTTGCGATTTAAGGCCTTCATAAATTGCCACAACATCCACTTCAGCCCACTTACTGAAATGAATAAGCCACAAACACAAATACTGAAATGAATAAGCCATAGACACAACCCCAGCAGAATAAATGAATACTAGAATCAAACCAAATGCCAGCAGGTCCCCTAATCACTGTCTATATCAGAATCTGCAAAATAGCCTCTGAATTCATCTTTAGCTGAGCGTTTTTGAATTCCAAGGCGTGTATCCTCCCAATCTTTCAAGCATATGAGATAGTCCAAAATGTCTGGAGCTAGTCTGCTCCTCCTCTCATCCAACACTCTTTTACCTGCACTAAAAGCAGATTCGGATGCCACTGTAGACATAGGAGGGGTTAGTAGATCACGTGCCATGATTGAAAGAACAGGATATTTAACTTCATTTTTTTCCCACCAAGCTAAGACATCAAAATCACGCCTGTCATTCTCATCAACAGATTCTAGGTCCAAATATTTATCAAGTTCAATGCGTGAAGTTACGGTGCTACTTCCTAAATTTGAACTAACGAAATCCCAAAATTCATCATTGGTACTTGTAGAAGGTGTTAAAGGAGCAGAAGTACAGGTAGCATTAGAACGAAACTTAGAGTCATATTTAGCATACATGGTAGTCAATAAATCATACACATTAGCAGAAGAAGGTAAAGTAGTAATCCCTAAATTCGTACCAATCGTTCTTAAGAGCAAGCTAACACCTTGTAACTTCATCCTAGGGTCCATTACTGCAGCTAACATAAATATTGGTGGCATTTCCTCGTAATATTTTTTGAATTTTCCTTCCATATCTATACAAGCATGTGCAAAATTTGGATGTTCCCTATGTCTACGAAAATTTACACTGATATTGAAAAGATGATGAAGCACAATACAAGAAGTAGGATAACGAACACCGAACAACCTACAGTAGCAACATAAAACACTTTCAAAAATTTCATGAACTCAAAACCAATTTCCCAATCAGCTTGAGTTAAAGGACTACCACGACACGGTCGATACCTCTGATAAACAAAACCAGATATTGCATCACTATATTTCTTATAAGACTTTAACATAAGGTAGGTCGAATTCCAACGATTTTAAACATCAGAGTTCATATTTTTGGGTTTAAGATTGTACAATGACGTGCATAATTTATCAAATTCTTGTTGCCTAGATGGGGAAGTAGCAATAAAAAGAACAGCATTTCTAATTTTTGAAATCTATGGAGCTATATGTGTCAAACCATCTTGCACAACTTAGTTAATCACATGGCATACACATCGCAAATGCAATAATTCACCAAAATAAGGAGTTGTCAAATTTCTTATAAACAATGGAAGTGTAGCAGTATTAGCGCTATGGTTGTCAAAAGTAATGCTATAAACTTTATCAAGAACTTCAAAATCCCTAAAAACACTCATAATACTTTCAAAAATATGTTCAGCATCATGAGGAAACTCCACTAAATGGAAAGCAATAATTTTTTTTCGCAAAGTCCAACTAGAGTCTATATAATGAGCAGTCACACAAATATAACCACGATTATTTATACCAAACCACATATCAGAAGTAAAACCAATTGCACCAACAGTTGCAAGTTCACTAATCAAATCTTTTTGAACTTCACTATGAGCTTTCTTCGTATCACTACGGATTGAATTTCTAGAAACTTTAACAAATGAAGGATTCAAACAATTTTTGACAAAATGTTCAAATCTAATATCATCACCAAAAGTAAATGGTTGTTCTGCTGCTACAGCTACATAAAGGGCTAGTCCATGTCTCATTTTTTCTTTTTAATAAACAAAATTACTATCAGATGCATCACCAATTTTATCAGAATGATGTTTTAGAAGATGTCTACCATGTGGCCCTACACCATTATTACTTAAGCATTTATAATTTGTGTCACAATAATGGCATACAGCCCTCTGTCCTATGTCAATACCCTTTTCATTCTTGAAGTTATTCACTATAGAGAAATGATTCCATACCCATGAGCGGCATCGTGACCTTTTTGAACCACTAAGGCCTGAATTTGTAGCTGCAGGAGTAGAAGCTGCTGGAGTAGCAGTAGAACCTAAAGGTCCTGTTCCACTTCCACCACCAACAATGTTTGAAGCAGCCTCCTTACCTACAGAACCCATACCCTGTGGTGCAATAGGGTTTCGAGCTACTTCATCAGAAGAACCTGAGTGGGAGTCACCCATCTACAAAAAAAACACCATATCAGGGGTTATTAAAGGGGAAACACGAAAGCCCTAATTTTGTAACCCTAAATGCAATATTCAAGTAAATAACTTCACAGACCCTACTTAGTGGCTCAGTGGCTGTGGGTACAACGTAACAGTAGACTGACAAAATCATATGCAACAGCAGCAACACTAGACTGATCAATCACATGGGAAGTGATTAATCACACTAAACTGTTATTCACATTAGACTGATTAATCACTGCAAAATCAGTTTCGACAAATTTGTCAAAAATATACTAATAGAAGAAATTAGTAACAAAATCATCAGATCTGGCATGTCTCACCAAAACCCTAATTTAAGAAATTAGTAACCAAAGCTCTAATTTAGAAACCCTAATTTCAAGAACCCTAATTTAAGAAATCAGTAATAAAAGCCCTAATTTCGTAACCCTAATTTCAAAAATCAGGTCAAAACCCTAATTGCATTAGATAAGAGGAGACTGGAGAGGGAAGTGAATCAAGTGATAGAGGTACCTGTGAGGGAGGGAGAGAGAGAGACGGTGACTGGTGATAGAGGTACCCTTCACGCCTTTACCTGAGATTTGAACGAATCTCCTCATGTTGCTCAACTAGCTCGGCTCAGCCGCTCAGATAGTCGAAGAGACACAGAGAGAGAGAGACGTTGAGAATAGACGAATAGTGATTAGTGAACACACACACGCACGCACACACACACGCGCGCGCGCACACACACACAAAGAGAGAGAGAGAGAGAGAGAGAGAGAGAGAGAGAGAGAGAGAGAGAGACGTTGAGAGAGTGAGATGATGGTCACGGGTCACCGTCGCACCGACTCATGTTTGAGACTTTGAGTTGTGTCACCGGAAAGTCGGAAACAAAGAGAGAGAGAGAGAGAGAGAGAGAGAGCTGTGAAGTGTGATTGTGAGTACCGTTTGAGAGAGAGAGGTGAATTTGAACACCAAGAATCCAAACGTTGATAGAAACAGAGAGACATTGAGAGAATCAGAGAGAATCAGTCAGTCAGAGAGATCTGAGAGACAGAGAGAGTGAGAGAGAGATCGGACTCATCGGAGTGTGAGAATGAGATGTCTGCTAGGGCAGCATCTCATTCTTTCTATATGATCTTTGTGATCATGTGCATACAAGACACCATAATCCATATGCACCAACTTATCAAAAATTCTCGTAGAATCCCGTAATGAATCACTCGAGGGGCGCCCAAGGTGTTATTTGAAAATCAAAACCGTCTATCTTTTATGTGGGAGTGATTATATTATTCATGCCAAAAATGAAGTAAATTGGTTGTCGTTATATACTTGATCGTGCATAACGTCAAATTTTCGATTAATGAATCTACATTGCGATGAAAGGGCTTCCAAAACCCGATGGAGCTGAAATTTTGCAAGAGTGATAAAAACACCGAGAAAAACAAAATGAACGGTATGGATCATCATACTTGTATCACAATCGTATGGCTAGCGTACATTGAACTATAGCGGAATACATTGGTCTATAAGTAAATATGTTCGATATATACATTTGAAAAGTAGCTGCAGACTAATTTTTTCAAATGTTCGATCTAAACCGTTACAATTTAAGATATTATCAAATTTATTATCCTCGCCTAAATTGGTGATAATCGGATGTCGGAAACCATGTGATCAAAACACATTTGGTGCTTTCAAAAGTGTTAAAGTCCTATAATGCACCACTTGAGGGCCGCCTGAGGTGTTATTTGAAAATCAGAACCGTCTACCTTTTATGTGGGAGTAATTTTATTATTCATGCCAAAAATGAAATAAATTGGTTATCGTTATATACTTCATCATGCAAAACGTCAAATTTCCTATTAATGAATCTATGTTCCGATGAAAGGGGTTCTAAGATCCGATAGACCCAAAAATTTGCGAGAGTGATTAAAACATGAAGAATAACAAAATGAACGGTATGGATCGTCATAATTGTGTCGCAATCATGTGGCCAAGGGCGGATCCACACCTTTAAAAAAACATAAAAAATAAAAATTAATATGCATATATAAAGTTTCCTACACTTGTTTACAAAGCATTGATGTGCATGCCTGGTTATTATTGCTGTGCAAGGTTCAAGGAGCCTAGGTTCAAATCCCAGGCGTGCCAATGTGCCGTTTTGTTCTTTACGGGTTTTTTTTTCCCCCCTTTTTTTGTTCTCTCTCTTTCATTTATTTCTTCGTACTTGGTTCTATTTCTTTCATTTATTTCTCCATTTTTGTTCTACATCTTTCCTTTATTTCTCTATTTTTTGTCCTATTTCATTGTGTTTTTCTCGCAATCCAAAATAGGTGCTCTGCCCTCCAGTATACCGTATACGGAATTCCTGGGTCCACCACTACGTGTGGCTAGCATAAAAGAGAACCATTTTTATAGAATAGAATTATATAACATATAGTACTTGTTCTAAC
>BPLS01011128.1:0-11964 GCA_019656275.1 Rhododendron kiyosumense | reverse complement strand
AGACGAGTGGTTTAACTTGTGCTTTCCGTATCTAAATAGCACAAAAACTGCATCATCTATATGACAATAGGCATTTTATGACAAACAAATTGCATTTGTTAGTAAAGGGAAACCCCAACAATTGGGAGACTACTTAAAGAATCCGAACAAAGAAGAAGACTGCATTCGAAGATAAAATGCTATGCCACGCACTCACAAGCAAGGGATTGTTGCCTGTGCTCTGATTAATTCACAATAAATATTGCTCTGATTAATTCACAATAAAATGCTATGCCACGCACTCACAAGCAAGGGGTTCTCGAAGATAAAATGCTATGCCACGCACTCACATGCTATGCCACACACTCACAATCAAAGCTTTCTTACTTGAATGAACGCCACCTATTTGATATCCAAGTTTGTTCCTCCCATTCTTTTTATTTTTAAAATTTTTACATCAACTGCTCCATTGACGCCTTTTGTCAAAACCAGGTGGTGTTCATTCACATTGCAAGGAGACATTCAGAAAGGAAAAATTCCCAATAAGGAGTACAAGTAATGTGTGATTTTCGTAGGATTTCGAAAAAAATAAAATCAGATTGTTGCACCTTGAACAACCCGTCAAATTGAAAACTTGTGAACAACGCGAAGTCAAATACATCACAAAGCAAGCTAGAATGATAGTTACAAGTAGAGGTGGCAAATGGGCGGGTCTGGGCGGGTTTGGGCGGGTTAAAACGGGTCGCGGGTCAAATATGGACGGGTCAAATATGGGTCAAATAGTAAACGAGTTCAAACGGGTTGGGTCAAATATGGGTCAAGTCAAACCTAAACCCGCCCAGCCCGACCCGTTTTCCTCCCCCCCCCCCCTTTCTTGCCCGTCCCCGTTTTCCTTTTTTTTGTTTTGTTTTTTGAACTTTTCTCTTCTCCCCATTCCTGTCCCCATTTTCCTCTTCTTCTTTTTTTAACTTTTCATAATTTTTTGTTAGCTTTTCGTCGTAATTTTAGGGGTTAATCGTTCGTCTCGACGAGACAAATTGGAAAAGTATAAAAATATAGACTGATATTGAAAAAAATCAAATAAGACATGTGTAGAGACCCGTAAATTCATTTCATAATTTTATTGTTTTATAAATGGAAAAAGGTGGTGGATTAATGAAAATAAAATGAAATAAAATTAAATTGGGGTCAATGTGAGGGAATATGAAAGATCAGGGGTGGTGGTGTAATTTGTGCATGTGTGCAACGTGTATATTACCAGGGAAACTTTTTCCTTTTTTCATTTTTTTTCATCTCAGTTCTCTCTCTCTCGATCTCTCTCGCTCTCTCAACCAAAATTGCATCTCCAAACCCAAAACCCACAATAATCAACTCCCAAATAATTTTCTACTCGCATTTTGGAGCTCGTATTGCGTTGGACAAAACTCGGTTCGGTGTATTTTTGCTTGGTTTGGAACTCCGGAAGCAAGGCTTGCTCCGTTGGTTCGATTTGTGTTTGGGTACTCGAGGTAGGGAATTCTACCTCTCTTTATATGTTATTTGGGTTCTCTTATATCCTATTTGAGTATCTCCATGTTTTGTTTGAGCTTATGTTGATTGTGGTTTGGTCTGGACGAAAATCTGATATCTGATGAAAATCGCCAAATTCTGGATATCTACCGGTAGGCCTGTCCTTTCTACCGGTAGAACGTTGTTGCGTTGCCAAAAAAATTAGTTTCCTACCCGTAGAATTTTCCTCCTACCGGTAGGTTGTCTCAAATTTTCCTCGTGCAAAAATAATGGCCTTTCTGTTTTGCATCTGTACCGGTAGGACTTGATCCCTACCGGTAGGAACAATAAAATTTCCAATCTTCTACCGGTAGCCCCAATTTTCCTACCGGTAGGCCACAGTCAAATGTCAAAAAAAATATCTGTTGCCGTTGAAAACCTTTTAGCTTCCTAAAGCTTTTGAAACCTTGACTAATCCATGGTTATAAATATATTATATATACATATAATGACAAGAAAATGATAGCCATGCCTGTAGTCGGATTTGACGTGAAATGCACGCGGAGTTAATTAAACTGGTGGGATTCATGGAACGATATAAATATGCTTTTCGCACGACATTTGTACGCATGATTCACTTGAGCACATAAACGGCATGCGCCAGCTGGACACGGAATATCGAGTAGTTCGAAGGTTGAGTTGAGATAACAAGTTTGGGAACAAAATGGAAAATACGATTGAGTTGACGTGTGAACTATCTATTTAGCATTACTATCCCTTTCTCATTCGTACTCTTGCAAATCGAAATTTTGGGAACATGTATGGTGAAATGCGAAACGAATAAATGTGAAGTAGATGTACGGGGTCATAAGTACCCGGAAAGTATCATGGGTATATGGGGCCCTAATCCCGGAATGTAAAGTGGATGTACGGGGTCATGAGTACCCGGAAAGTGTCGTGGGTGTATGGGGCCCTAAGACCCAGAAAGTTCTCTCAAGTTCGTCATTGGATGAGTTAATGGAGGAGGGATTATTTAAACTTATATTGGAGATCAATGGGAGGCGTGCGGGGTTCCTCGAACCGGAATATAAGTCGTTAAATACAAAAATGTACTAAATGGAAGTTTGAACAAAAAGGAAAGATAAAAGTTGACTAATAGTGTTTACACCCGTTTTTGGCACCCAGTCCTGGGCAAGCGTTGGAAGGCCATTTAATTATCTTTTAATTAAATTGGGCCAAAAAGTAGAGATGTATTGGACTAAAATTAATGGGCCAAGATAGTTTTGATTGGGCCCGGTTAATTTTATTTTGTTCCAATTGAAATTCTAAAGTTGTAGGCTTCGGGTTGCGTTATTTAAATGGGAGCCCAGAAAGTATTAAATTTGGCCTTAAGAGGTGGAGGCCCATGAGGGAATTGTATGAGCAAAAATAGGAAGCTGTTAGTAGGGGATTCTGTCACATGGCTATTTGACCCAGTCAAATAAGCCATGTTCTTTCAGTTCCACGAAAAATGGAGAAGAGAATGGCCCCACTATCTCTTTAACTACCCATGAATAAGAAGGAACATGTGTAGGTAATGGTTGGAACTGCTACTAACCACCCATTAGCCCATGATGTGTAGTTGCATGGGACATTTGGCACAATGGAGTGAAGTCTGGAAAAATTCACATGCAAAAACCGTCAACAATCTAGTTAGTGGGACACATGGCGACGCAGCAAAGAGGCGGGAAATTCCATTCAGAGCCGGAGCACTCTATTGTTTGCCTATAAATACAAGTTTCGAAGACTTAATCCGGGTCCACACACCAATCAAGCTCAACGCTTAAAACCAAAGCCTTCCTAGCAAAGCAACTATCTCATTTCTCTCTCATTTCTATCTCTCTTGTACCCAATTTTATTACTACGACGTAATAAAATTATTCATATCTCTCTTGTACCCCCAACTTTATTATTACGATATAATAAAGTTATTTCGTCTCTCTTGTATCCCCAACTTTGTTATTACGATATATCAAAGTTATTCAACGATGTTCTCTACTTTTTCTCACACGGTTGGGAAATTTTAAGTCCACTTCGTTGTGGCAAACCACGAACCTCTTTGTGGCCTCACCCTTTGGGTCACACGCAATCGCTCTCACATACGAAGTCAGATCGAGGCGCACTCACGCCTTCCATACGTTGGACGACGACAAGTCCTGGCACGCCCGCGCTCATACAGCACACGTGCCATTGGATTTTCCGCTCACGCCGACCCGGCGGAAAAGTGGGGAACAAATAGTTTGACTATCGATAGAAAAGCACTCCTTGAGCCTCGGTTTGTCGATTCGAAGTTGGTTTCCATACCAACCTCATTTGTTATCTAGAGCTTGATTTCTGTTGTTCTACTCATTCTTTCGTTTCACTCAATTGCATATAGAGTTTGCGTAGACTTTTCTACTGGGCTAGTGTAGCTCAAGCCTTATATTATTTTCAGGTACTAATCCGGAACCTTAGCTTGCATGCTTGGAGTGTTTGATGTGTGGACATTACTTTTGAAAGCTAACCGAAGGAGTTACCGAATCACTTTTGTAAATTTATTTTGGAGATGTATTTGTAATTAAATGGTAATTCTTTTGACTTGGAATATTGTATCTATTAATTCTCTTTCGAAATTCAATACTTATGTCAATTTGGGGCCATCGAGCCAATATTGTAATATTTTGGAACCGTGTGAATTTGGAAGTATTTGCCGGGGGAATGAGAATGCGTTGATTATTTTGGGTACCGTAAGGAATATTTGTGAGTATTTTATTATAAAAATCATTTATGTTTATGTTGAAAATTCAGGACGTGACAACATGTTAGACAAATAAGACAGCTGCTTGATGTTTTTTTAAATTCGTCTTTAGTTGTGAACTTTTTTCTTTGCTTTCGGTCATAATTTTGTACTTTTTAGACTCCTTTTGTCGAGACGAATGATTAATTCAAAAAATATCGCCGAGGGAGACGACGGAGAGGCATACGATGGGGAAGAAGATGGAGTTTGGAGAGAGGAGGAGGATGACGTGGCCTTTCCGGACGCCCATGGCGGAGAGAGAGGAGGAGACAGAGTCGACGGCGGACCAGACGTCTTTTTGAAAAAAATTATGAGTTTCGATAAAAAAAAATTTACTTTTCCGATTACTCTCGTCGAGACGAATCATTAAGTCACAAAAATTTAACGCAAAATTAATAAATGCAAAAAAAATTTAAATAAAAACAAAAATAAGTCACTTATCTTTTAAATTCAAACTCATCCTAAATCTAATTCGTTACTTTTTGAGTTTTGTTGTAGCAACAGTTAGAGAGAGAGAGAGTAGTCGATTTTTCAGAGTGAAGAGTACGATTGGTTTCTGGAATGGAGTACTCTACTTTGTTCCAACTTCATCCCGGCCAGTGCGAGAAATAGAAACAGAGATGACGGGATGACGGGAGAGAGTACGGGTGAGAGAGAAAAATGTGTGTTGGACCATTTTTAATTTTAACCCATATTAAATCCACTCTCAACCCATTACACAACATGAGCGGGTTGGGTTGGGTTACAAGTGGGCGAATTTGGGCGGATTAAGAAATATGAGTTGAAATTGCCACCTCTAGTTACAAGGATATAAAACTGAACAGGAATGCTACGCTTACAACTTTCCATTACAATATGTATATAACATGCTGACGTGGCACCGGCCCCCACCAACTTAACCTCAGCCAAAAAAAAAAAAAATTCAAAATCTAAAAATCAAAAACTAGGTTCACTTTCCCCATATCATCATACACATTAGTGAGAGACAGCGACGACCACCCACCACCACCACTGCCTGCCCAGCTCCGGTGAGAGACTTCCGGGCCTCCGGCGAACACCACTGATGGCACAAAAAAATTAGAGAAGCAACTGAAAGTACATTCAAACTATTTACCAGAAGAAAAAGTTCATTTGTATCTTTATCTGCTGAAAAGACATGTTCAATCAGTTAATTGATCACATGGGTTTCGATTTTTTGCAGATCCATTCCGGTGTCCCTAAAGGAAAAGTGGTTCCACACGATCAATTACACTAGAATACAATCATTACGGCAGAAAACAAGATTATTGGGGACTAACAACACAATTTACCACCAATTTTTCAACTGGGTATTGTTTAATCTCTACTCAAACGATGATCTCTAATATGCTTTCTCTCACACTCCTCCCTCCGTGGCTCGAAGCTCGCCGTCAGTGGTGTTTGAAGGAGGCCCAGGAGTCTCTCGCCGGAGGTGGGTAGAGGTGGTCATGGGGGTGGCCGTCCCTCTCCTGTATTGTGTATCGATGATTTCGGTAGATTTGTGGGGACTGGGGACACCATAGCATCATCCTTTTGATTTTTTTTAGCTGGGGTTAAGTTTGTGGGGACCGGTGCCATATCAGCATATTGTCTACATGTTGTGAATGTAATGTTGTAAGCGTAGTATTCCTCAAAACCGAACCTTAACAAAACACAACTAAGAGAGCTTTATTCCGTACAAGCGACAATCCAAATGAAGCTGTGTAGAATACATTAACCACACCAAATGATGAGAGAGAGAGAGATGGCTACTTATTTCCAAAGAAAACCACGCCTGCGCCCAACGAGATTGTCCACAACAAAATAACAGCAGGAGGTGATGAAAACCTCATCAAGATGAAACCATGCCCCTCGCCAGTAAGGATTTATCAACAAAATCGCCAAGACCACAGTTACGTAAGACCCTGCAAAGCTCATGTAGAACACATCCATGTCCATGAAACCAGAATCTTCTTCGGTAGCATTGACAGCGGCTCCTGGCGTGGATGGAGGTGAATTAGTTGCATTGCACTTCATCGGCAGTGGTTCTCCGCAAAGAAGTGGATCTCCAATATAGCTACTCGATTTGAAAGTACTGAATTGGTTTACTGTTGGAGGCATCCTTCCACTCAAGTTATTGTAGGACAGATTGAAAACAGCCAAGGGGTTTAGAACTGTAAGCTCAAAGGGGATTATCCCATTCAGGCGGTTGTAGGAAAGATCCAAGGTTTCTATACTTTTCAAGTTTGAAAATGTCACAGGGATTGTACCGGTGAAGTTATTGTGGGACAAGTTCAACGCTTTGATATGGCTTAGGTTTTCGATTTCAGGTGGAATCGGGCCGGTCAATCTGTTGTGGGAGAGATTGATACCTGAGACATATTTATTGTGATTTGTTAAAAGCGGATACAATTAATGATTTGATTTTATCCTTGTGAGCGGAGAGGAATAAGGTCAATGAAGAAATTTTGGGTAAAGTCAATGACCATGAATATCTAATGATACTAGTTAATGAGTGTGGATTCCAAAACTCTAGCATTTTATCCTTCGGTTAAAAAGAAGTTTTAATTTTCTCGTCTTTGATAATTTAGTTCATTGTTTTTACTTTTCACTTTTAGTTTAAAAATCAATCACAACTTTTGTCAACTAGGTTAGGGTTAATCGATTTAAGTTATTTTATTTTTTCTAGAAAAATCATAAGTCCCTGTGGGTTCGACCTCGCTCTCACCATACTATATTATAATACGATTCGTGCGCTTACGAGTACTTTAAAATTTCACACCATTTTCCTCTCAAGAAGAAGAAGAAAACCTTGTTCCTTTCTCTTCATATTCTCAGCTATGGCCTCCAATCCCGACCCCAGCCAGGGAATAAAACACGTTTTCGCAAAATTGAAGTGGAATTCAAGAACCAACACGCGATGATTCCAAATTCTACTCCTGTTCTCTCTCTCCGATTGTCTGCATACTAAGTCTAAATGTTATCAAACATATCGAATACAAAGAAAAGATCACCAACGCCCTCGATTAATCTTAGGGAATAATCCCACCGCCCACTTGCGGGGTCTAATTAAGACCAGAGAAATTCTCTGTCTAGCTGCCTCAAGAGAATTGAGAGCACTTAAGAGATTTCAAACTTGAAATCTTCGGAGGGAACAAATCATTAAGTCCCAAGCCTTATACACTAGGCCAACCCCTTGGGGTTCACACTTTTTGTTAAGTTCCCCCAATCGGCTTCGATGAGTATTCGATCAATCAAAAAGGGCTGTTGTTGGGAGTTCGTATGATGCATCGACCCGCCACTGCGTGCTCAAGGCCCAATTTGTATGCGAGTAATGGCAAAAAGTCCACCACATTACTTGGACTCAATATACATTGAATGACTCATATCCACTTAAAAGGCTAAGCCTTATAAGTGGTGAGCCATCAAATCGTATATTAAGGTCTAACTCTTTTTCTATATATCTGATGTGGGACTCAACGTTCACACATGTTCTAACAAATTTCCCCCTCATGTGTGAACCGAACATTGGGCCTTAACCTCTCTTTACATCCAAGCTCCCCCTTGATTTTGATCTACTACTCTCAACCCTATCTCCTGAACTGGGCTTATTCTGCACCCACTCCATTGATTCAGAGTCATCTCAATTGGGAGCCAACGTACCAAGTCACCTGGACTATGCCCCCCAACGAGAACTTCACTGAGAGCCAATGTGCTTATTAATTCAATAGCACCACGCTCCCCGACGAGTCAACTCCATCGACAATGAGCCATCCAATACAGCACTCTAAGATCGAGCCACTTTACTTCATCGGGAGTCACCTTTGGATTTTATACCGCTCCACGAGTGTCTTCTGTGCAAACCCATTCAATGGTGCGCTGAGAGTCTTCCCATAAATCGTCAACCATCGGTTGTGATACCATTTGTTGGGAGTTCGATCGATGCATTGACCAGCCACTGCGTGCTCAAGGCCTAAGCCTTTTAAGTGGATATATGTTATTCAATGTATATTGGGCCTAAGTAATGTGGTGGACTCTTTGCCATTACTCCCATACAAATTGGGCATTAACCATGCAGTGGCGGGTTGATGCAACGGACGAACTCCCAACAAATGGTTGTGCCGAACACGAAATTGAGAATATAACAAATCAACAAGCGATAAACGAAACACAAGGATTTATGTGATTTCGCTCAAGCACAAAGTAAGAATGTACTCCACGAGAAAAAGAGTAAGAGGATCCACTATAAACAAGGAGAGAACACAAAGAGCTGGTTATACATGTAACTCTATTTGAAGCACCACACAGATATCTAGGGACAAATATCTAGTGGAACCCAAAAGGGAGACACAAACCCTTGGTTGACCCCTAAGAGATGAACAAAACCCTAATATCTAAACCCTAGAACAAAAGACCATAATACTAGTAGCCCTCAAGACCCCTATTTATAGGAAAGCACTAGATAAACCTAAATCAAA
Organism: Rhododendron kiyosumense; assembly: GCA_019656275.1. NCBI lineage: Eukaryota > Viridiplantae > Streptophyta > Magnoliopsida > Ericales > Ericaceae > Rhododendron > Rhododendron kiyosumense. The sequence continues at coordinate 3,207 of BPLS01011128.1, read as the reverse complement.
TAGGAATAGGAATCCTAGACAATTTAGGAATACTTGTCAATTTTCAACAAATCTCCACATTGCCTTGAATTCCATCGAACTCAACACTATAGGCAATCCTCTCCTTTAATCGCTCATCTCCCCAAAAGTCCCCCCCCACGAGGCAATCACCAACGGCACAAACGAGCAAGGCTCAAGCACACCTGCTTGACCTTGTAAACGCGACTTAGGAAACCCAGCCACACATGCCTCCAAACTGAGTCTCTATCTTCCAACGAGCCCCTCCCACCCAACGCATCCCTCTCGGATACACACGAAGATCTGCTCAAACTCCACACGGAGTTAATTACCTACTCCGCCACAGAGTTAAAAACCCAACACCGAGTCAACCTCGAATTCACAGATGAAGAACCCAAAGATGTAACACCCAGTATCGTACTACCATTAAGCACATAGAGGTTATTCAATTTTCGACCCTTCATCAGAACACAAGCACCCTTCAAAACCCTCAAGACTCCACCTTCAACGGTATGCTTCTAACCCAAAGAGTCAAGAGTGCCCAAAGAGATAAGGTTCCTTTTCAAATCTGGTATATGTCGAACACCAAACAACGTCCTCACAAACCCATCATGCATTCTGACTTTAACTGTTCCAATCCTAACAATTCTACAGGGCATATTATTCCCCATAAGAACTGTACCACAGCTGACTGATTCATAAGCATCGAACCAATTTTTATTCGGACACATGTGGCAAGAACATCCGGAGTCTAGAATCCATTCGGTATTCGAACAGACATCATCGACACTGACAGAAAGAACCATAAGTGAACCGTTAGAATCCTCTTCAACAATACCAACAACAACCTTCTCTTCAAAATTGTCCTTATTTTTCAACCTAGGACAATTTCTCACCATGTGCCCATATTTCCTACAGTAAAAACACTTTACTTTTGGATTTGTGGAACGAGAGAAAGAAATCCCTCTGCTACCATTATCCCTCTCAAAAGGTCTTCCTTGCGCCACCAAACCATCAGCATAAACCTCACTTTCACTAGATACTTTTTTCCTTAATTCCTTTGAATATAAACTAGATTTAACATCCTCCATGGAAATCGTATCTCTCCCATAAAGTAGGGTAGTAACAAATGCTCATAAGACACAGGCAAAGAACATAACACAATAAGGGCTTGATCTTCATCATCAATCACAACATCAATATTTTTTAAATCCATAATAATTCGATTTAACTCATCTAGATGGTCTTTTACGGGCGTACCTTCCCTCGTACGAAACATATAAAGGCGCTGCTTCAAATACAACCGGTTGGTAAGAGACTTCGTCATATAGATGCTTTCCAACTTCAACCAAATATTCGCAGCCGTATCCTCCTCCCCAACTTCGCGAAGCGCAACATCGGCTAAACACAACTAAATTGTACTGAGCGCCTTCGCATCAAGATCCTCAAACACACTATCTTGCATATCAGCAGGCTTCTTCGATTTCCCCCAACAAAGTCTTGTGTAATCTTTGTTGAACAAACAAAGCCTTCATCTTAATACGACATAAACTGAAGCTAGTGCTCTGTCCATCGAACTTCGCAATTTCGAAACGAGTCACCGTTGAAACGATCACCAATTGCACAATACACAGCAGAAAACAAAAGCCTCGGATTGAAACCCGGAAACTCTGATACCAATTTGATGTGCCGAACACGAAATTGAGAATATAACAAATCAACAAGCGATAAACGAAACACAAAGATTTACGTGGTTCCGCTCAAGCACAAAGCAAGAACGTACTCCACGGGAAAAAGGGCAAGAGGATCCACTATAAATAGGGAGAGAACACAAAGAGCCGGCTATACCCGTAACTCTACTTGAAGTACCAAACAGATATCTAGGGACAAATCTTTGGTGGAACCCAAAAAGGAGACACAAACCCTTAGTGGAACCCTAAGAGATGAACAAAATCCTAATTTCTAAACTCTTGAACAAAAGACCATAATACTAGTAGCCCTCAAGACCCCTATTTTTAGGAAAGCACTAAATAAACCTAAACCGAATTGGAATAGGAATCCTAGACAATTTAGGAATTCTAGTCAATTTCCAACAGCTGTTATGATTGAATTCTAATAGGGATAGAGAGAGAAACGATGAGATGCGGATTGAGAGAGAGAGACGCGTATCAGAGAGATAGAGAGAAAGCACGCAGCTTCCCCAATTCCTTGCAAGGGTGAAAATGTCATGTTAGGTATGGAGTTCGTGGCACTAGCATTATGTGTCGTGGCTTTATCATCTGCTTATAAATATAGGAATTTTAGTTTATTATTTTGAAATAATATTTATTAAAAAACTGGTATATTTGATTTCAATATTTTGCTAGGAATCTTCAAATTAGGAAAATAGATATATAGCAGGTATTTTAAGTCAAACTCGTGTCACTAGCTACACATAGCACCATTTTTCTCTTTCGTTTTTTTAAGAAACACAGAGCATCACACGAGGGCTGAAAATTTGAAATAAAGAAAAAACGACAATAAATAGAATGAGTTTACTGATGTATGAAACTTAATTTCCAAAAGAAATTTTAGAGAAATGGAAAATTTAACTAATTGATCTATTAATTAAATACAAATAGCAATTGATGGATAGTTGAGTCATATTTAGCAATAGTCTGTCCTGCAATAGACTTTGAAAATAATAAACTTAACTTTTAGAGCGGTTCACTTTGTTTAAAAAATATATTTTTTTAAAGTTTCAGTAAAAGATCAACTCATTTGGATATCGGTAAAGGCTGTTGATCTATATTTGTCTCAAAATTTCACAGGTTAAAAACTGAATACCGATATCTAAATGAGTTAATCTTTTATAGAAACTCTTGCAAACATATTTTAAACAAATAATTGAATGGCTCCGATTATTATTGTCTTGAAAGTTAATGTTTTATCCCTTGAATTATCCCCACATATATTTATACGTATATATACATACATTTATACTTTTAAAAGCCTCTCTATTTTTACAATTCAAGTTTGAACAACTCAATGCTCGATGTACCTACATTTGTGACTAATAATGAATGTCAAAGAAGAATTAAAATATCACCAATAGTGGTACTAATTATTTAAGAGTACATAATGCTTGTTTACTACCCATAGTGACCTCATCAATAAATGTTGTGGGATATAACAATCAACCACAATCCTATCACATGCATGCCCTTAAAT
>BPLS01011118.1:0-12545 GCA_019656275.1 Rhododendron kiyosumense | reverse complement strand
TTTGATTGAAGTACTCCAGCTCTTTCTGTACCTCAATTGGCAAATAATCTACTCTTGGGCCAAATTTTGACCACCAATTAATAAACCAATTCGGTATTTCATTTTTTCCCTCAAATTTGGGACACAATTTCATAAACCAAGAATGTTTTCTTCTCAGGTTTTGATAGTAAAAAGTCCTTGTCCAGGCGTCAATGTAATCCCAGTAATAAACTGGACTGGTACCCCATTTGTACCTTTTATTGACAAGGTTTTAGTTTGCTGTGGGTGTATTCCCCACTTTTGTATTGTAATGACCTTTTTTATTATGGACTTACTATAACTAATCGGACTTTTTGGGTCCGGCTTGCCCTCATAAGTATGGCCGAATTCCACACAATTTGTTTCTGAGAGCATGGCTTCATATTGATATTGATATTTCCCCTCTGGGGCTGGATAACTAAGTGTATCCATATAGCGGGCCTTTATTTCCCACGGATTATTGCAATATTGTTCATCTTGGGAGTCCAGGATTAGTATTATTTCTTTGGTTTCCAATGATTTGAAAACCTCTTCTATTTGCACTGAAGCCTACCTGAAGGCTTACAAGCTTCAATATCCATCACTACAGGATGCTGCCTGAGCATCGACATCACTCTCAATGGCGGAGGAATTGACCAAACTGTTTTAATAGAATCTAATATGTTAACTTCAAATATAGCAACCAATAGATTGATCAATTGGGAAGAAATTACATAAATGGCTTAAAACACAAGAATAGCTTTCACTTCCCTCCCTTCAAGGCATGGTCAATTCTCTTAGTTAAGGAGTTCTATAGTAACATCCAATCCCATGATGAGAAGGCTGAAAAACTTCGCTCTTGGGTCTGTAAGGTTTACATTGAGGTGTCACCGGTCATCTTGTCAGTCTCGCCCCTTTGGCCGAGTGTGCCTATCCATTTGGCTCCCACCGTATCCATTTTGATAAGTGGTCAATAGGTCTTAACCTCACCAGTAGTCAGCAAAATTGGGTGAAAGGCATTGCGAAACAAGGTTTGTTAACTCGTGATTTCCGATTACTCAACTTGTTCTATTCTCATCATGTCAAACCCACCACCCAGACCTCAGAAATCACTGCTCTCGGGCATTTGTTCTACAAGCTATTTCCAACGATCTTCGGGTTGATTGGTGTCGTGTTGTGTTTCAATCCATTGCTCGTTTTGGGGCCAAGGAAGCACCACACAAGAGTGTTCTTCCCTTTGGAGTCCTTATCTCTCATCTCTCGACTGAGTGTCTTCAACACCAATGATGAAGAACCTGTCTCGTCCTTAACTTTCTCTCCGTACATTGATTCCAAGATTGATATCTTGAGCAAGGCTCATGTTTCCAAAAGGACGAGAAATGAAGATGTTGAAGCATATGACAACAGGACTGACTTTGCTGGTGCTATTGCTGAAGAATAATTGCTTCATGCTGGTGGTTTTTCTCAAGCTGCACCTGCTCCGGTCTCGGCTCCTCGCCCTGGTCGTGAAGATCATATTGCCAGTTTTCAAGGACAACTATCCCAAATGGAAGCCTTGCAAATGCAAATGGAAGCTCGCAAAGCAAAACACAGTGCACACATTCAGGCAGCTAGGGTGGTGGTTCCTTGGCCCCAAAACAAGCAATGGACTAAAAGACAACACGACACCAATCAACCCAAAGACCGGTGACACCTCAATGTAAACCTAACAGACCCAAGAGCGAAGTCCAGGAGGAAAGTAAGGGAAAGCCACTCTTGGGTTTTAAGCCATTTAGGAAGAATATCGCCTGCCCACATCAACTGGTGTACATATGGTGTACCGATGGCATTTCTGCTTGTGAAAAAGGAACTCGGTACAACGAATGATACTTGGATGTTTGTGAAAAAGGAACTTGGTACAACGAATGATACTGGGATAATGAGATTTAGTAGGGTTAGGGTTTCCATTACTGTAGCAACAGCTGAAGAAGAGGATGGAAGCTCTGAGGGGGGAAGTGGTAGAAAGAAAAGGAGGGGAAGAAGGAAGTCTAAGGGGGTGGCTAGGGTTTCAAAAAAGAAAGCAAGAGCTGAGGAAGAAGATGGGAAACTGGTTGTACAACGATAGCGAGGGGCGTGACGAGTCCGCGTGGTTGTAGGGCTTCAAGAGCTGCTTCAGTGGAAGAAAAGAAAGATACAAGGCCGGGAAGGGCTGTTAGGAAGACTGATGAACGAGGAAGAATGCAAGTAGAAGACGAGCAAATAGCCATTTTGAAAAAGAAACAATTTAAACATCACCTCTTACAATTTACCTTGGGTTCAGGTTTCATTTACAATTACCAGAGCTTAACGATAAGGTACATCGACAATATTGGTGATCCAAACTAAGAAAACAAATAAACACATATCTCGAAACTCGTGTAATTAAACAATTTATTTAGGTATACCATGTATTTATAACATTAGCATTAAGAAAAAGTCAGAAGATTCAAACGCAATAATAAGAGCTGAGGAAACAAGATTATGGAATTTACATCACCAGTCTATCAGCTGCAAAACTTGTATGAAAGCGTTTGACAGCTACTGGTGTTCCAAGCCAATATGCTTTTAAAGTCTCACCAAAAGATCCCTACCAGCAGCAGCACCACAGTAAGAGTAGGTAATGAAGATATAAATTGATGTAGGTTAAAAGCCTTAACACTGATAGTCAAAGTGTAAACGTCATTCAAAAAACTAGGTGCTTCAAAATTAACTACTAGGAATGCAAATCCCCACATGCATGAAGCATTGGGAAAAAAAAGAAAAGAAAAGAAAATAGACAACATTCCATTTCATGAAGTTTCTCCAGAATGTGAAGTGAGGAGTTTATTTGGGACTCTAATGTCCTTCCCATCCTTTCGGCAGTCTCAAAATCAACATTAACCTGATTGACTTCGGTTTTTTTTTTTGGTTGAGCTTAACAAGATCTTGCACTTATCCAAAAAAAAAAATAAATAAAATAACTGGATGGCCTGTTTTCTATATTTCTCATTCCCAGAGTTTTGGTCATGCTGTTGAAGATCAGATGTCAACACAATAAAGTTGTATTCAAATGTGCCGCTCTTTGCAGACATTTCAGCATGGTATATTACATCCATATCCATGCCATATAGTATCGCAAACGAACATTTTGACAAGGAGTGTTATGGGAACTCCGAAGTCTTGATGCTAATGTCTCAATGTATGACAAAACAAATACCAGAAAAATCCAGCAAAGCAAGGTAGATTACCATAAGAAGGCATCTATTCAGCAATTTGACACCAACACTGATGCATGAATGAAGTATAAAAACAACTAGACCTCTTCAACAATCTGGCTAGTTCAGAAACATTCTTCCATGTTTTCTATTTCAAAAGGTCATATATAAAGGATCTCCCAGATATTTTAACTTCCTGTTTTAAAAAGTAACGATCCAGATAAAACCATAGCTCGCCAATAATATTTGCATTTGAGAAGTCCAGCCCAGCAAGGTCAATCTCCCAATCACACTTATTTGGTAGAGGAGGTGGAACAGGCTTTTGCGCAAAATGGCATTCATTTTGATCCTGCACATAACCTATGACTTAAGAGACCACCTAGAGCATTACTTCCAAAATCAAGAAGGTATATTAGCATCTTCACGAAGTAACATTGTAGTACACCATTAATAAGTCGAAAACAAAGGAGCACGGAGCAGTATCTCTGATATGCTTGCATCTAGGAATAACTTAAATCAGTCAATGTTGATTGAACTCTGCGTGGACTTCAGTCTCATTTAACCCTGTGGTTTACTAGCAATCCACTTCACAAAAGTTAAAATTAAAACTGTATTCTTATTATTAACTTATGTACCACAGGAAATCACGTGAGTCCTACTTGAAACATTCTAAATATCATTACAGGCTGATAATGTTGTACCTGTCGTTCAGAGAACTAAAATTACCTCCTGTAACATCTAAAAACCAGGGGCCCGAAATATATGTTAATTGTGTAACAATCCCAACTACATTGTCTGGTCAAACTCACTTATTTGTTCCAAATTTGAGGCGGATCCCCAAGTCTCCAAACTCCGTTAGTTCTCACCAGTACCACACCCATCCAGACAACAGCTAGATCATCCATACCAAGAATAACAAGGGGGAGAACGAATGAAACCATAGGACTTACAACTTTAAATACGTGTTCATATGTGAAGAAGAATTATCATACCAAAATGTAGAATCACAACACAAGCACTACACGACAAATAATAGCAATCAAAAGTAACAAATTGAGTGTATAGGAAAGCATTGAACTTTTGGTAGGACAAACCACCATGTGACTTTAACAAGTCAATCATAGCATCTTTTTTAGCTACTACATCAGCTAGGCGCTGTAATGAGCCAATACAGACTTCAGAAAGCAAACTCGGCAGTATTAAGTAACAAAGTTGGATGATAGTAGCAGGATTCTTCTAAAATGGGTGCGCTCCCAAGACGGGAGCGCGAATCGGCGCTCCCAAGATGGGAGCTTGACGGGAGCTCGCTCCCCTTGAGACGGGAGCTCGCTCCCAACTAACATGGGAGCTTATTTGGTGGTTAAGGCAACTATTCTCTTATTCTTAAGGGAGGTATGCCATTGTGGAAATAAAAATATGAAAATCTTATCACTTAAGAAGTTTGGCAAATTGAAAATATCTAACTTCCTATAAGTATCCTTTAAGATCATGAAAATTCTCATAAGTAATCACTTTTCCTTCAATGGTTAAGTATTTAAAGATACTTTATATCTGTATTTATATGAAATCTATATACGCTTCTTAGGCGCTCCCAACCTTAGGAGCTTCTAGGTGCCTCCGCTCCCGCGCTCCCGCTCCCGCTTCCGCTCCCGCTTCCGCTCTCGCTTCGTGCTACTATGAAGACTACAATATGGAGATGTATAATACTGGTAGAAAAAGTAGAATGTTGCAATGTAAATGGAAAAGCAGAGCTGAGAATTCAAAGTTGATCCGAATAAGCAAAGAAGGCAGGCAAGATAGACAACTAAGATGCTTCTTTTTTCTATGCAAAGAACAGAAAACATATAACAGATCACACGATGGTTCAGGCACTTGGAAATCCAGTAATACCAAGCACTTCCTCATAAGTTCAAACTGGGATTAAGGCAAACCATGCATCACTTGCAAGTTCATGGAGACATTACTAGCATGAAAAGAGTTTGTTAAAGATTATGGACGTCTAAATTTCAACATTTCCCAATCTCCTTGATTCATTGGATATAAGACAAACAAAAAACATTGCAGTTCCAACTACGTAAAACCATCATGCCTCGCTTCATAACAGATTTCATGTTGAGTTCATAGACCACTACCATTCCCAAAAGCCCAACAACGCAGATATATTTGCCATCTGGCCATCCTTCCACACTTAACGAATACGACATTTCATGCATAGTTTCAGAAGCTAAAGCTGCTACATAAGGATGCACCCTCGGCATAAACAAGGTGCCAGTTTTTCTAGTTAAGTTCAGATTTGACATTTCTGCAACTACTGTATGGACTAACTTTCCAGGAAGTCACCATATTTTAATAAAACATAATTATCATTGCCACGAAATTCTTAGCTAGGGCCTCTTAGAAGGGAAGAACACAAAAATGGTTGTTTTTCAAGGCCCTAGGGGCAACCTGCATCATACCCAATTATTGAGTACCCCCTCCAATAAATTATTACCAGTGCTCAAAATCACTACACCTGTAGGCTTGGGCGGCGCCGGAGATAAGGGATTGTTGTCAACTGATAAAACTAAATTGTCAAAAATCAATCAAAATCACACGTTTGTGTGAGGGTGGGTGGTTATGAATTGCCACCTTTGTACACTGTCTACTGAGAGGTCAAGGGGTTAAATATTGCCAAACATAAGAAATAATTATTAGTTCTCCTGGTAAGTTTTTGTATTGTAAATCTATTCCTTTTCGGTATGGCGCTATTTCTTTGGTCATTAATCACTAGACAGTATTGGGCTTGATTTTGTTATTGCGGACTTCAATTAGTCCTGTTATCATAACAATAACTCCTTCAATGTAATTTCCTACAGATTGACACAACAAAAAAAGTAAAGCTAGCACTTTTAGAAGCATAAAACAAACAATTAGCTCTGCATTAACAAACGAACCTTCTCCAATGAAGAAGACACCAACAAGAACAGTGCTTGAGCTTCGTCTTGGTGAGTTATAAAAGGTTAGAGACACTTTCTTATTACTTACAGGATCGTAGTCGCATAGTGGTTCACGAATCTTGATCTCCATGTCTGAATGAAGATTCAAGTTCTTATTAAGCATTAGAGAATTATTAGCTCTCTCCTAAGTTCCTAACATCTCATCAGTAGTACTTGGCCTAAATTCTTGGGCAGACTGAACATACCGAGGGGCAATTGTTCTGTTTGGTTCACAATTTTGGATTGAAAATTTTGAGTTAAAATGTAAAAATATGTGATTGGATGAGTTATTTCAAAAATAAGTGGGACCCCTGACTAAGACTTACCAGAAAAGAAAAAAAGAAAAAGGACGGTTAAAGACCCAGTTGGCAAGTTGGACAAAAGTCTGTCCCGGAACCCTCTATCTCTTCAATTACTCCCAACCCATCTCTCTCTCGGAAATTCATCCCAACTACTCATCTCTCTCTTGAAAATTCATCCCCTCCATGCACAACTAAACTTTTTTGTTATGGCTGGGGATACAGAGAACGAATCTCTGTGTTTCCTCTGTCCCAACCATCTCTCTCTTCAATTACGTCTTCCTAACCCATCTCTTTTATTGTTGTGTACTCTTTAGTTGTCTTTTGGAACTTTAATTATTAATGGTTTATGTATTGAGATGTATGCTTATGGAATTTGAGGTAGGTTCTACTATTGGGATCAGAATTATTTTTAGAAAGTATCAATTTCAATTGTATGGGGGCCTTGGGCCTACGAAAATGGGGTGTTTCAATTGAGCACCTTACACTTGTCGGTACCAATAGTGTGACTTCTCTCCCTCTCGCGAGAATCGAACTGCAAGATTCAGAGATGACTGTTCTGAACAAACTTATTTTTTCCTTTTCACAGATGTCTGTTCTACCAGAGTAGGAGGGTGGGAAGGCAAGCTTGAAATTGAGAATTGCATTTTTTTCAATGGAATCCATTTTCTGAAATTGAATTTTCAAATGGCAATTTTTATTAGACTAAGATTTTTTTCAAAGTTTTCGATTAACAAGTGAAAAGCTAGGGAAAGGACAGAGGAGGGTGGGAGTGGTGGGGGCCCATTTTACTGTACACCACATGGTTCAAACCGTTCAATAGTCAGATTTTAAAGTCAAAGAGGCAGTCTTTGCCGGCCTTGGAAAACTCTTTTTGGCCCCACATCTTTTTGGCATTCAAAAACAACTTTATGAAATAAAAACTCAAAATGGGGAATTGAACACATTGAATGTCATTTACAAAGTCCACCTCTTCTTGTTCAGGGTACACTGTACAATTACGACCAATAGTCGCAGAAACATTAATGCCACCAGGCACATATATATCGCACCGATGTAATCTTTTCACAGTACTGTCGGGGGGGGGGGGCTTTGACTTCCAATTTTTGCTTATTGTGGTTGAAATGAAGACGTGAGTGTGCACTGCGTGAAAACAAGTGGCCTATCGCCATATTCGACGTGTTCCACCAACGAATAGTAGCTCCGATGGGAATTGTCCTTCTGGGGTCTTGATCGGAATCCATTGCCCTCCCCTAACGATATTGTGAAAAGAGTATATCGGTACAAGATATATGCGCTTGGTGGCATTAATGTTTCTAATACTATTGGTCGTGATGTACCCTGGACAAGAAGAGGTAACCTTTGTAAATGGCATTGCCCCTCGGTATATTCGGTCAGCCTAAGAATTCAGGCCAAGTACTACAGGCAAGAGGCTAGGAACTTGGGGGAGACCTAATAATTCTCTAATGCTTAAAAACTTCAATCCTCATCCAGACAAGGATATCAAGATTAGAAACAAGCATACATTTACTACGGTCCTGTAAGTAATATGAAAATGTCTCTAACCTTTTTGACTCACCTTAAAGGCATTGTATTTAGGCAACAAGATCATCTTTATAATGCCCTATTCCAAGGTACACAATATCGTTCATAACATGTAGATAACATCTAAACAATCACATTGCAACAAATGGGATTCAGTGACTTTTACAAATGCAGTATCGAAAGTTTAATGAAACTTCACCACAAACTTGTATGTTTTCTAAATTGCCGTGTTTCTTTAAGAGAGTTGTGTCAGGTGCCACTATACTGACTGAACGTCTCTAGTAAAACTAAACTGTTGTGTGCCTTGTGAGAAAGAATTGTCTTGTGCTGCCTAAGCCCTACTGAATGCCCGAGAAAATCCCTTGGTAAGTTACATAAGTTTTGATTCATCAATTATGTGCTCAAGTAGATGCCAATCCTCTATAGTCTATAATATAGCTGCATGAACGTATTTTCGACTTCTTCTTTGGTGGGAGCAGGCCTAGGCCTGGCCCTGGGCATAAGCCCACTAGGTGGTCGCCTTGGGCCTCCAATTTTGGGCCCAATTAAAGGGCCCCCAAATAGCGGGATTATAATAAATATTATGTATGTCTCTTATTTTTCACATAGATTGATGATAGTTAAGCGGAAAGATGTACCTATCGCACATGCGCAGCACGAGTTCGAGTCCCATCTACTTCAAGTTTCTAACGTGAAAACCTTTTGAACCTCTACAAAAAATGCTTTAAACTGCTATCACCGAGGTTCGAACCCGCGACTAGGTACAATATCAAAGGTTTGACGGGCGGATTACCATTGCACCACAAGCCATTCATGTTAGTCAATTCGAAATGATAATATATATACAAACAATGGAGGGTCCCATTTAAAAACCCCACCTAGGGCCTTGAAAATCTCAGGACTGGCCCTGGGTGGGAGCGCAGAGAGAAGTTTCTGCCATCTCTGTTCAAATGACCATCAAATCATTGTTACTACAAGGAAGATCTACGTAAATATTAGTAGTAGGAGTTGCCGGAGTCACCGGATAAGAAGTTGGTTGCAGTTATCATCTTCCTTTGTAAGAGATGATATTGGTGAACTGCAACCAACATATTCTATGGCAACTCCTGCTACTAATATTCTGTCATTTGCCAGGGCTTTTCCTGCACCTTCTGATTGTTTCTCATTCTCCACGTGACTGTTAGAACTGCTAGTCTGGTACCACTCTCTTCCTCCTCCTGCTTGCATTCTCCTCGTTTTTTGCTTGTTTGTGGGCTAGCGTAGTAAGAAGTCTTAATCCGTGATACTACTAATTGAAAAAACCATTTGGTGAGTAGATGGCATTCAGCACATTTGTCTTAAATTAGCTCTGTAATACTATTGTTGTTGGACCTTTAGTTATGGAATTACCTTTTGGTTATCTTGGTTTTGATGGTAAATCCGATTTTGACTTTTATATGTTACATACAAAGCATACTATAATTATTTAAAATATATATTTAATTGGTGTACCCCTAGCCTTACCCGTGACTTGCATTTTTTGTTTTGGCCGTATCTCATACCGTACCCGTACCTGTGCTTCATAGATGGTGGTAGAACTTCAGGGGGGAAAAAAATTCCTTTGTTGTTAACTACTGATGTCTTAATTATTTGCTAAAGATTATCCCCTTTTTTGTTCATGTTATTTCACCTAAAACTGAATTCAACTTCTTGAATCCCTAGATCGTGTGAGTTTTGAATCTCTATTCCATCTATGGTGCTTGGGATTTGAGAGCGCACATATATGGGTCTTCATGTTTTGCTTGGGTTTTGAAGTCAATAATAGTGGTAATTGCTAACCATGATCTCATCATACATAGTGCAAGATACCACACATCCGTATCAATGACGCATAAAAAACAATCAATATAATCAGGAACATCCAAATATTCAGGTTTTTTAACAACCAATAGAGTCATAGAACTAACTTAGAGTAAAATAGTAGTAACACTTTTTCTTTTGAAGAATGCGGTGGAGGGGTATGTTACGTATGTATTTTCTAATCAAGGTTGTAGAACTAAACCCTGGGTGCATCACAAATCAGGTTCAAAGTTCCAAATACTCTTGTGACCCCATTCCAAAGGCAGCAAAAAGGAAGGTTAGGAAAAATGAACAGAACAGATGGTAAAGAGGATAGACTCGAAAAAAAGTTAGCAGTGGAAAGCTGTCAATACCACTGCCCCCCTCTCTCCTTTTTTCCTTATAAAAAGATGATCAGAAACACTCTTCAAACCCCACAAAGATACCCAGACAACAGCAGTTCAGAAACAGCAAGAACAAGATCTGAAACAAAACCCCTCAACAGAAACATAGAACAACTGAAAGGAAAAAGTAGAAGAAAAAGAAGAAAGTGAGAGATACCTGGTGGAGAGGAGAGGCAGTGCGGTGGCGCGATGTAGTGGTGTTGGGTCTGTGGTGGTGAGTCGGAGGGGGAGAGAGGGGAGACGGAGAGGTGCGGTGGGGGTGGGTCGGAGGAGGAAGAGAGAGGAGTCGAGAGCGACTGTCCAAAAGCGTCTCCCGTCGTTGTCCCTTCCCATTTCATTTTGGGCAAGAGCATCTACACCCATCAAATTCTCGCAGTCAATTGCTACCTACGAACTAAGGAATTGCTACTTATAACAAAGAAATTATCCCTGAACTCCCCTTTTTGCCCTTCTATACAAAAAAAAACATACAACTCCAGAATCCGTTCCTTCTTCAGTATGTCGTTCCCTTTGCTAACCTAGGTTTTATTTCTCCTCTCCACAGTCCGTTCCTTCTCTTCTCCAGTCGACAGCTCCAACTCCCACCCCAGTACCGCCACCATCAACTCCCCCCCCACAGCCGCACCTCCCGTCTCTCTCCCTCTCTCCGTTTCTTCTTCTCCTTTTGCCCTGTTTCTCTTGTCCTTCACAACCACCAACACCCCACTCCCCACAGCACAATAAAAGTACAACTTTGAGGCGAAGGAGGTGCGGGAAAAAAGCACAACCGCATCACCAACTATTTCGAACTTAAACATTGGTAAAATTTTGAATCTTATTGCACGGTTTTTTTTTTTCTATTTTTGTTTGAATCCTTTTTGAGAAATCCACAGTGAATACGCTGCTATTTCGTATATTTCAGGTTTGATCGAACATTAGAGTCCAATTGTTTTCCACAGTTTCGGATATTAAAATGTGATTGCTTGCCCCCTATTCGGATTTTAATATCTGAAATTGATTGTATTTAAAATTCATTCGGATTTTAATTTTTGAATAGCCCCTAGTCGAATATTATAAAAGTTGAATTGTTAGGGTATTCAAAATTTAATATCCAAAATTTATTGTCTCATTCAGATTTTAATAGCAAAATCTTTATACCCCATTCGGACATTACACTTCGATTAGTCCCCTCTATTTCGATTAGCACCCCTTGGTTGTAGCCAAGGCTGTAGCTTTTCTTTCAACCAATTTTTGAAGGCATCTTATTGTAAAAGCAAGCCAAATCGATGAGCTATGTAGTCTGTACACATGTTAATAAATTTGTAAAATGCAATATGCATGAACAATGCTCAACACACCAGTTGTAGCTCTTTTATTATGCTTATAGAGATGCGATATGGCTTCACAACTATAACTCAATATCATGACACGACAAGTAGAAACACTTCCAATTTGTAACACAATAACCTAGTGAAAAGTCTATTTTGATTACACTCCTAGAAATAGTACCATTAACACAAATGTGAAGAAAACCCGTTTCTAAAATAATTAATTACCTTCGGTTTTGATACCAAAGTCCAATTGGCTATGTTCTTCTGAAACAAGTCACCAAAGGTTGTTAATGTAATCAATTGGTAACTTGGTATACTAAAACTAAGTTACCACATCTTCATTAGTGCAATACAACAGACTTTCAGAAACCTCCTGTAACTTCATTTCAGGAAAAGGAGCTACCAACTTTGATTGTTGCATATTTTAGCATGTACAACATGATAGAAATTCATCTTCAAACTAAGTGTTGTACAGTGCAGTAGTAAGCTCGTAATTGAACATTTTCCCAACGAATTCTAGACCGTTCTGATGATGTCCTTTTCTATCAAGTGTCCGAATTGAATTTTTCACATGCATGTTGTTTTTAAATTGTAATGTTCCCTCACCTGCATGTAAAGAGACTCCAGAATACCAACTTCATCAAAAAGAAGTTATAGTTTCAAATAGAACTAAAACTTTTCCTTTAGGAATGAAGAAAGTCAACAATGTGTAGAATTAGTGTGGGAAAGAGAAGGTGGATTCTACCATGTTTCCTATATTTGTCTTCAGGCTGAAAGTTTCTGATATTTGTCTTAAGTAGTTACCACCAACATGGCATAGGCTACCAATGCTAGAGTATCTTGAAATATTTGACATGTCAACCACCAAACAAAGCAGCACAGGACCCGTAAATACAAACATGAAAGGCAAACAACTACTTTGTCACATCAATAGTTGTGATATAGTTTTCTGTGGACATAGGATAAAGAGTGAGAGATCCATTTG
>BPLS01011114.1:0-12661 GCA_019656275.1 Rhododendron kiyosumense | reverse complement strand
TTTACATTATCGCAGTGGAAATATTTTCCTTCTTCCGAAAAAAAAAATTCTGTTATTCACACAAACATTCAGCTAATTTCTTCACTTCACTAATTAGTTATCGCCATTGAAAACTCTTGGTTCTCCTCAATTGGACTTTAGAAAAACCTAATTTCACATTTGGAAGTTTTAATTGGACCTATGTACCATACCCTTCCTTTGTTAATTGGTATCACAGTTTTGTAGTGGATTTTGCATGTAATTCCATTAGGCTCACATTCGGGGACGTATTCAATGGGAAGATGATTATGAGTTGGACCGGCTGAAAATTCTAACGAGTCAAGAATTGGATGAGAGATGAAGAAGTGCTACGACTTCGAATGTGTAAACCCAAGTGCAGGTCATCGCGTAATAGTAGTACTACGTATAGTACTACGGGTTTTTTTTTTTGGTCTTTCGATACGCGAGATCATTTTACATCATGTATGAATTACAAACTACAAACCACGTGACACCACATCATCAATTGGAGAGAATCCATGAAACCAAACCCAACAATTTAGCCAAATTAACAAGAAATAAGCCCGCCATGAGAGCGAACAGTGCAACTCTTTGTGAAGGATTATGTGACTAATTAAGGTGCTAGCGCACAAACTTTGTGCTGCTCTAGTTAGCTAGCACCATAAACACTGCCTATTGGTGGACTTAAATTCCACCCCATTATATCACCAGCAATTCCAAACAGTAATAATTCCACACTTAACGAATAGAAAGGTGTTAAAGCCATATAGTGATTCCAAACAATAACGATTTCCCCTTTTTTCGATGTTTCCTTGTCGAGTTCAATAAAACTTTTTCTTTTTCCAAGGAAAAAAAACCGCATTGCTTATACTATACTAATGGAAAGGTGTTAAAGCACACTTTTTTCTTTAAACTGAAGCAGGTAATGTAACACTCAAATAACTACAAACCGGCGCATTCACTAGAATAAAAATTAACTAAGCTTAACACTTCTATGGGTAAAACATCACAATAAAGGAAAAAAAATAGAAAATCTAACAACTAACCATGATCTCCCTCTGGTATAAAATGTGAATTACAAGGAAGTGATCAACCAAAGCATGTTTTCCATGCGTAAGTACCATGCAAGAAAATAGGTTGGTAACAGAGATTCCATGCTGATAGTTGGGTTCAGACGGAGATTAATGGTACTGAATGTGATGTTCAAGTTTGGGAGGATGTTCATAGTTCTATTCATCTGGATGACGAAACCAGCTAGTTGCGTTAACCTTGGTGAAGCAGAGTCCGATTCTAAGCCTGAAGATGATGACTAGGCAGCTAGTATGGAGGATATGGCTGAGGTGGGCATTGGCGGTGAAAATGGTGAGATTTTCAATAAGGAATTTGTGGAAGATGTCTCGGGCTCCTCAGATTATGGGGTTAAGGAATGTGTTAATCCTCCGGAATGGGAATGTTGGGCTTGGCCTTATTGAAGTTGTTGGATCATTCCATGATGATAAGGATTCGTCACTCAATGCTATGGTTGGGCTCCCCGGCGAGTCGTTTGATATGAAATCCATGTGGGGACGTTGATGATAGGCGATCAAAGGATGCAAGATCCGAAAGGAGAGGCGGAAAGGAAAGGAAAGGAAAAAGAAGAGTTCGGACAATATGAGGTGATGGGAATTTTCAGAAAACCGATCAGGAGGAGGGGGTAAATCGAAGAGACACAAACCAAACCTTATTTTCGATCTGCCGCGGCAGCAATCATTGTCTATTTCTTCTAACGGGATCAATAATAGGAATAGAATCATTCTAGATGAGGCTCAAGCAGTATCGATCATTGATATGACTTTAAGAATTGGATAGGAGCGACGGGGAAGAGGATATCCGTGCAGCTAAAGCATTGCAAGTGAGAAGATCAAATCTATTTCCTGATGTTAGGAATTATTAAACCTTCCCTTTCTGGCATAGGGATGAAGGGGAAGTGATTATAGTAGAATTGGTCAAATGAAGGAAATCGATGAAGAGCAATACAGAGCCATGTTGGCTGTAGATTAATTGGTTTTTTTTCATATGCTTGAGGGAGTTAGTTTAGGGTGCTTTAGGCCCCTGTTTAGATGACAAGAAAGGATGGGAAAATCAACTTTTTCATAAATTTTGGTATGTTTAGTTATCAAGAAAATAGGGGGAATCACAAAAATATTTTTCCTATCAGGACTTGCTTTCCCCCAAAACACAATATACATGAATTTATTTTTCTGGGACAATTTTGTCCCGCCGAAAAGCACTTCCCTCCTCCTGCCATTATCACCTTTCCCAAACTCTCTCCTTACTTGGTACGTAGTGAGTTGGCATTCAATTTATATTCTTGAAGGTTTTTTATATTCCGAGAAAGAGCAAGATATTTTTTTTTCTTGAATGTACTTCTTTTTCATCCTAATGTAGGCCTGATCTTTGGCATTGTTTTTGGGGTTGCTTCAATTTTTTTCCACCCTTCTATAATCAAGCTGTTGGATATACCATTGGCTGTATCACAACTTGCTCTTTTCCCTATGTTCCATAAACCACCTAACAGAAAGACTACATGCAGTACCACATTAAGCTAACACTGTTTAGAGCTAGAGTAACAGATGCTTAATGGTACAAGCACACCGCGGAATCCATTGCCTACTTAAACTAAAGAATTAATAAGAATAAAGACAGGATCATCATAGCAAGCTGTAGCCTTATTCAGGAAAGTTGCAAACTGAGACAAAGCAGAATGGAAAATTTCAGCATACTAACAAACAACAGAAGCAATTGAAGCATTGCGTAGTATTGCGTCAAGAAGGGTCTTCAACACCAACTACACCTTAGAAACCTAGGAAAAGAAAAAAGTAATAATTAGATGACACATATTTTGGACAGAATATGATGAAAAGTGTAAAAACGGACACATTGGTAGAAGCTATCGGACATTTGAAATTAGTTTTCTTGGGACTTCATCAAATAAGCGACTCATGATGCAAGGCAAAGGAATAAACGAAGAAGAAGTTGAATGAATGACCAATAAGCATTCGTTTCATTTTATAACATCAAATGTCAGGTGTCTTGAACAGAATTCGTCTCCCTGTGCTGTAGAAAATGCTAGGATAGATTTTTGATCAAGTGTAATGCTAGCATAGATAACCCCTCTTTTCAAATTTCATAAATTGTGACAACCCATGTTAAGTAGAATGTGTCAGGTATTATGTATTTAAGCATCTACAGGGAAGCTGGACTAGTTAAGAAATCTGACGGTTTCAAAGCAAAACGTATGATTTTTCTCAAGTGAGTAAGAAAGTGTGGCCCAACGTACCCATGATAACACTGCAGTTCTAGATCTTCACCTCCACGAACTCAACTTCCAAGAAAATGTTCTTTATCTTATGCAAATCAGTGAGAACCTCATTGATGTCCGGCCGATCTGTTGCTTGTTCTTGTGAACAGGCGATTCCAACTTTAAGTAGTGAAATCAAGCACCCGTGAATTTTGTGACTGCTACGAGAGCTCTGATTTCGAAAGCTGCTGATACTTGTGCTTGGCGCCCCCATTTGTTCTTGTGGAATCAATGTTTGGTCGAAAATGCTCTCCACTGGTTCAGGAAGGGATGTCTTAGCAAAGTTTTGGAGAGTTAGACTACCGGTAAACATGCTATCGGTTGGTTTGTTCCCAATGACCATCTCCAACAAAAGGATGCCATAGCTATACACATCTCCGGACGTTGATATCGCATTTTCCATGCCATACTCTGCAGTACGTTAATTAGTAAATAAACTTATAACGATGGCTTGGTCAGAAATATATCAGAGCATAGTAATGTGCCTTGTGTAGACAACAGTTTAAAGTTATTCCAATAGATGTGTCATAAGACTCGTAAGAACATTAGCTTCTTGTGGTTCTATAATTCGAAAGGGTAACTAGAATTCATCTTATGTCATTCTTAGCAATATATGTTGAATCGAAATGTTGATAGTTGTAAATGTTCATAACAAGTCGACGCTACGGTTCACGAATTTTACTTCAACTGATTAATTTACACTATAAAGACATTGAAAACCATCTACTTTCCTAATTCTAGTGGGAATACCATAACTCACTAAGAAAAACTCCATGTCCCACATTGCTTCGTAGTCATCAGTGGCCTTCACTAATCCAGATGGTTGCATAAATGGATTTGACCATTATATTTAGGGTATTGACAATATACTGACTTGCTAGCAAGCAATGACCATTGGTGAAAAAAAGCATTCATTTTCTTCTATTCTCGCTAACTCTTGCTACGACTACAGCCAAATTAAGGAGACAAACAAAAGCTTCCTATTGCAATGCTAAAACTAAGATGTCTATATGTTGGTACCTCTTCCACGTATGGGGAAGAAATAAGAACTTTGTGCCACGTATAGTGCTGCATTTTTGTTTTAAGTGACATATTGGAAATTCCCCTTGATTCTAAACTGAGAGTCAAATGATATGGTAAGGAGAAAAACAAAGAAAAAACAAAGAGCTTTATAAAGTGATTGACGAACTAGATTAAAGTCAGATGTCTATCAGCCTAAATAGTATTGGCAGTGGTTTTGCAAATGAAAAATGAAAAGTCTTAAGAGATATATTTACCTGGTGGAGCATAACCAACAGATCCTCTCATGCCAATGGAACTTGATTGATTTGCAGAGGACTCATGGGTGGCTATGGGAAGGAATCTTGCTAAACCAAAATCAGCTACATGCGCAATCATTTCATTGTCCAGAAGAACATTGCTCAGCTTCAAATCACAGTGAACTATTGGTTCCCAGCAATGATGGTGAAGATAATCAAGGGCAGAGGCAACATCAATTGCAATATTAAGTATTTGTAGCAGGTTCAAACTCCTTAGATCCTCGTGCACACCATCTTCATTCCCATTTGGATGCAACCACTCGTGTAGGCTCCCATTGACCATGAACTCATAAACCAGAGCTTTGAAATCATTACCTTGATAGTCAATACTGGAACATGCTGTAAGAATTCTTACAAGATTTCGATGTTTGATGCTCTTCATGGCTTTACACTCGGCTATGAAACTCTTCGAGGCACCACGGAATTGAAGGTTTAGAACCTTCACTGCAACAACTTTTCCACTTTGATCGAGAAGTCCTTTATAAACTGAACCAAAACTTCCCACTCCAATTAAGTTGGATAGGGAGAACACATCAGTAGCTCTAAGCAGACTTTGGTAGGACAATTGCGGGAATGAGTTTCCTAAAATTCGGAATGGGGGTACTTTTGTTGTCTTCCTAGACAACCAAAGATAAAGAACACCTACCATCACAAGTAGTCCTAGAAGCCCAAATAACACCGAGAGTATTAATTTCCCAGAAAGAGTGAATCCTTTCTTTCTAGTGTTGCAACTGCGTAGCTGCAATTCAGCTATGCCCCCACATAGCTGCTTGTTTCCTTCAATAGAAATGGCGGTTGCATCTTGAAATACACCTTTTTTTGGTACTGCACCCTCAAAATCATTAAATGACAAGTCTAATTTGTTCAAAAAGATGAAGCCAGCCAAGTACTCTGGGACTTGTCCAGAGAAATTGTTGTGAGAAAGATTTAACTCTTCCACACCTCTCAAATTAGCTAAGGTTGTAGGAAGGTTTCCCCAGAATTTGTTGCCACCAAGGTATAGTAATCTTAGTGTTACACAGCTACCGAGTGTGCTTGGAATTCTACCGGATAGTGTGCTCTTAGAAGCATAAAATTCTTCTAGGTTTTTTAACTTTCCTACTTCTACTGAAGGTTACCAGTCAAACTGTTGTAAGATATAGCTAGACTTGTCAACGATGAGATGCTGAAAACTTCTTTGGGTATGATACCACTAAGGTTATTTTTATATAGAAGTAGTTGCTGCAATAATTGACATTTCCCCAGACTTGAAGGGATGCAGCCATGGAGATTATTTTGAGACAAATCAAGTTTATTTAGAGCAGTTAAGTTTCCAAGAGATGATGGGATCTCCCCATAGAAATTGTTACCACTGAGTTCCAATAGCTGTAGCTTTTGAAGCTTCCCAATATCAGCAAGAATGTTACCGCTTAAACGGTTGTTCATCATGGTAAGGGCCTCCAAATTGATAAGATTCCCTATCCCGGTTGGGATGCTCCCACGTATGTTATTGTCATCCATACCAATTCCACTTAGATGAGTGGAGAAGTTGCTAATGGATTCGGGCAACACCCCTCCAAAGTTATTGTCCCCCATAGACAGACCGAGCAACTTGGTAGCATTTGTCAATGAGTCTAGAAAGCTCAAGTCATCCACTTCCCCTGTCCCTAGATGATTATGTTCCAATTGTATCCTCTCAAGATCACGCAGCTTTTCTAAGGGAGGGACTTTTCCTTTTAATCTATTGCCTCCCAGGAAAAGGAATTGTATTTTTGTGGCATTGGATACCGAAGTAGGAATATAACCAGTAAACAAGTTGTAACAAAGATATAGACGTTGAAGATTAGGAAGAGTGATTCCTAGGTCTGACGGAACGCTTCCTTCGATTTGGTTATACCCAACAAAGAGTTCTGTGATAGAGGAGAGATTATAGATCGAGAAAGGCACGGTACCGACCAACTTGTTCACCCCTAATTGGAGAATTTCCAATTTTTTACATCCACCAATAGTATTTGGTATATTCCCAGAAATACTATTGGCAGCAACATCAATATCTATAAGAGAAGATAGATTCCCAAGAGTAGAAGGTAGACCACCTGTTATGTTGTTTTCGTAAAGCAGCAGCATCTCGAGCTTAGTTAAAGAACCGAGCTCCACTGGAATTTCCCCAGCCAGCCTATTGCGAGCGAGTTCAATACTCACAAGGTTAGAGCAACCAGATATATTGGGCGGAATATCCCCAGTGATCGAATTATTGAACACACTCAAAATTTGTAGTCTTCTCAAGTTGCCGAGTTCTGCTGGAATTTCACCGCTCAAGCTATTGTTACGCAACCATAGTCCCCTGAGAAAGCTCAAATTTCCGACGTGAGGCGAAACACACCCAGTGAGCTCCTGATGGTCAATCCTCAACACGATGACCCTCTGGTGTCGGTAGCCACATGTCACGCCAACCCAGTGACAAAAGTGGATGGATTCATTCCACGAGTTCAGAGCTCCAAAGGGATCGTTGGTTATTGCAGCCTTGAATGCAAGCAAGGCTAGACGATCGGTCTCGTTCCCACCTTGCACAAAGCCGGCTACTAGAGGAGAGCCAGAATACAAGGGCAACAGAAAAACGACGTGTATGGAAAGGAAGAATGGCTTTAACACGGCCATAACCATGTGGTGATTGGAAATTTGGAATGTTAATGCTGAATTTGCTGCTTGCTGATAACCTTGCTTAGATAGAGTGATGGTGTACTTTCTTGGCTTTTGAAGATTTAAAACCAGAGGAAGAAAAGGATGGGAAGACACGTGGCTTGATATTTCACCCATCCCGTCAGCTAACCCACTATGCACAGTAGGTAAAATGACAAATTTGGACAATCAAGGAAGAATAACACCCCAACAATCAACGAGCAAATTCGTCAAAATTAGCTAGCGAAATTTCCCCCAAACTGTTTCTTATTATAGAGGGGAAGGAACCGTGTTAATTCAAAACTGAAGTGGGGCGACCTTGGGAAAAAAAAAAACCATAATGGAGTGGGACCAATGGGCATTAATGGGTAGTTGTTTTCGTGGTTTAGCCCTTGTTTGGCTTCACTTAGAGTGTCATCTTTTCCTCGAAACCTTTTCCGTTAACACGACCCAAAATGTGCTACAAATAAATAAACCCCACATGAAAAGTTCACTAAAGATAAATGAGTTCAAATTCTTTCTACCTTAGGTGGAAATTCATACCTTTCACCGGTCATTGCGGGGCCCACTGTGCGTTATTTTAATAATCTGAGACGTAACATTTTACGAAAAAGACATAACAATTGAAGGAAGAGTTTTGTTATGTCTCTCAATGATTTGGTTACACCTCTGAATAGTTTGGTTATACAGGTGCATATGGTACGTGGGTGTGTACCGTAGCTGGATCCAGCTTACATATGCCAAAAATTCTAAACCTTTGACTCTGGATTTTCTTGTCTCAATTGGACTTTAGAAACCTAATTTCATATTTGAAAGTTTTAATTAGACGAATGTATCATATATAATAGCCTTTCCTTTGTGGATGGCTTTTACTCTGAGTGGTGATTGATATCACACTTTTAATTGTAGTAGATAAGGATATCACTGTTAGTAATTTATTTTAATCAACGGGTATTTGTAATTTTAATGTGGGGAGATTAATAAAATATTTAATATCATGGAGCTCGTAACATAATTGAAATAAGGATGGGAATGTTATTATAATTTTATACTGGGGTGAATTATAATTAGTGAAATAAGAAATAAAATCCTGGTGGGATTATGTTTTCTTATTTGCACTGGGAGCCCAAACTTATCACTCCTTAGACCCCTAGCGTAACCCTATATATTCATGTTATGCTCTCTAGGTCAAAAAGACATTTTTCTATTATTCACAAAATAGAGGCAAGCTTAGAGAGCAAATAAGATCACGAAAGTCCACACTCGGTTCGTGTTCTAGACGTGTTGGGAATACGATAGAAGATCGTAAGGTACGGTCGAGCAGTATTCGTGGTTTATAGCAAGACGTGTTATATCAAGTTCAACGAGCGTTCGTGTCACATGGAGTTGAGGTAGAACCCTAATTCCGTTCTATAGGGTTTTATAATTTTTTGTTGTCTAATCTGTACGCGTCATTACTGGGTCTATGGGATTCAGTTTTCTAATAGTGATATCAAAGTAGGCTGTAATCACACGTATGGATTAAACAGGCCATGTTCGGTTTTCCAACTGCGTTAACCCTGTTTTGCAGCGTTCTTACCCAGTTATTGTGGTCACATAATTTTTGTTGATTTTATGTGATTGGATCCCACGATAATGTTTTCGTGGTTATTGTTATTTATTGGATACCACGACTATTTTTCATGGTTGTAATAATTAACATAGTATGTGTTATTTATTGGGTGCCACGATCATTTTTCGTGGTTGTAATAGTTAACATAACATGTGAACTCCAATGGAGGCATAAGATCAATATTTGTATGTTTATTCGATTGTAATAGCATTCGACGGTTATTCGGAGATCGAAGATGGGAGATACAAAAGATACAAGTTGTTTGGCTTGCAACAGATTTTTTCCAGATTCGTAGGGTCTGATTGCAAGGCTATTTCGACCCAGTAAACATTGGAATTAGAAAATCTGTTCTTCACAAAAGTTGTAGATAATTGAATTTCAAATCCAAATCAATTTGAATCACTTCAATTGGAGGTCGGAGGAGGAAGATATGACCAAAATACTGAAGGCTGTGCAGTTTACGCGGGAATATGTCAAATCCGAATTTTCTTGCCTAAGCACGGTTGGATTTTGGTTTCCTTGATTGATTCAAAATATCTTAGTCTTCCGCACAAGTATAACAGAAGGATTTCAAGTTTGGAAGGACTCCTTATTGGTTAAGGATTTCAAGTTTGGAAAGATTCTTTGTTGCTCAAGGATTATATCTTTGACCATAATAGCTGGATTCTTTTATCTTATGTTTCCTTATTATTTGTATTTTCATATTGTTTGCATATGTGATAGTTTACCATTTTGAGACAACATGGTAATATTTGGCCTTTGACCTAGATCACGTTTTTTGCAATTACTCGAAAATTTGACAACCCTCACAAATTTTTTAAATAACTAAGGGGAGAGGGAATTTATTGAGGATATATAAATCTCATGGTCTCCATTCCTAGTCAGTAGATGATATAGTTAATTTTGTGTATTGGTTTTAGAACCTTCCTTCCTATCAGACAAAATTAACTGTGGCATCATCGATACAAACTTCCTAAAGGGATATATCTAAGATAATTGTTGTGTGGGTCACTTCTCCATCTGAGGTGGATCATAACAGAAGAATAGGTCTAAAAGCTAGGTAATGGTATACACTTAGTTATAAATAATAATATTATCTCTATTTGAGTTACTGTTATTATTTATAGGACCGAAGGAATATTGGCTATTTAATTTTGCTTGACATGGTCTAGTGTCTAGATAGTAAATTAAAAGGTTGTGCCTATTTACACGAATGATGAAGAGTAGACGACCTTCCCATAGAGGCATGTTCTTCACGGTGTGTAAGGTTGCCAATATTTTTCATTTAACATGTGGTCGAGGGAACCAATATTAAAATGAAATTCAAGTTTTTACTATCATTCATAATTGTTGTTATGTAATTCTCATATTCAAAATTGAGTTTTTTCAATCCACTTGTCATTATTCTCAAAGAAAATAAACTTACTGGATCGAATTATATTGACTGAAAAAGGAACTTGGATATTGTGTTAATTGCTGAATGGCACAATTTTGTGCAGTCTGAGGTGTGCCCTCCTAGACCTGATAAGAATGGCACAGAACAAGAAGCAAAATTTTATAAAAGTTAGTGAGTATTACCCATGTTGAAGGGACCCCGATTAGGGATCATGTTCTGAAGATGATAGCTCTTCTTAATAAACTAGAGATCGTTGGAGCTGAAATTGATGGGGAAACCTAAATCAATTTTGTTCTTAACTCACTGTAGTCTAAGAGTTTTAAGTAATTTCGTCTGAACTATTATATGAACAAAATACATTTATCTTTGGCGAAACTTCTGAAGGAACTTCAAGCAGTTGAGGGTCTTTTGGTTGTGAAGAAACCACCATCAGTGTTAGTGGCAGAGAAGATTTCTACTTTTAAGCTGAAAGGCAAGAAGAAACAGAACAAGTCTCAGAAAAAATGTTGTGGAGGCAGTTTATGCACCTCAAGGTAGAGTGAAAAAGCTTCCGAGCAAGTATTTTCACTACAAGCAGTAAGAACACTGGAAGAAGGAATATCTATTCTATCTCAATAAAATGAATAATCAAAATAGATCTTTTCGTTAGTCATTGAATCATATTTAGTGGTGTTATCTACCAGTACCTGGTGTTTAGATACAGGAACCACTAATCATATTTGCAATTTGTTGTATGGGTTCTGGAAACCAGGAGACTTGGTGATGGAGAGATTTATCTACATATAGGGAATGCTACGAGAGTGACAACAGTTGTAGTAGAAAATGTTATTTTAAATTTTAGTAATAATAGGAGTTTAATTTTGAAAGGTTGGCTTTATATTCTCACACTTAGAAGAAACTTAGTTTTAGTTTCTAAGTTGATTAAAGATGGATATTTGGTTTATTTTAGTAGCTTTGTGGTTATTAAGTTAAATAAACACTTTATCTATTCTGGTTCATTAATGGATAATCTCTACTTTATTAATCCTATATTTGTTACAGTGCAACTGCATGAATTGAATAACACTAATAATATACCATGTAAAAGAAATGAGCCATATAAATTGAACTAAACGTATCTTTGGCACTGGTCAAGGATGGACCTTTAGGTTCATTAGAAGTTGAGGAATTTCTAGTCTGTGAATCCTATTTAGAAGGTAAGATCACCAAGAGACTTTTTTTATCAGTAAAAGGTTACAGAGCCAAAGAGCCATTGAAATTGGTTCATTTTGATTTGTGTGGACCCATTCAATGTCCAAGCAAGAGGTGATTTTGAGTATTTCATCACTTTGATTATTACTCAATGTTTGGATACATTTAGTGTAACACAGCTACCGAGAGTACTTGGAATTCCACCTGACAGTGTGTTCTCAAAAGCATCAAATTCTACTAGGTTTTTTAAATTTCCTACTTCTACTGGAAGGTTACCAGTCAAATTGTTGTTAGATAGTTCTAGATACACCAACGATGAGATGCGGATAATTCTACTAGATTTTTTTTTTACCATTAGTTGAACCTAATCTACTATATCCTAGTGGACTTGGGGAGGTAGATGAGTGCTTACGGGAATCAAACCCTGCTCACAAAGTTGATTCAAACTGCTCATTATTCAAACTGCCCACATTCATTGGTGTTTGTTGAAGGGATTTTCATATACTCCGATTGGTTGCGTAAAGCCCATGGTAGTAATTGAACCAGGGAAAGTATACCCAAAAAAACATTTCTATTCAATTAGTATTTTCCATTAAATTAGTATTCATTAGTGATCCTGGCTTAGTGAGTCATTTCTTCCGTACTGAACTATTCGCATCAGCCCCACATTTTTTTTTATTATGTTTCACTAGATTAGTATTCCTTAGTGATCCTTGCTTAGTGAGCCCTTTCTTCCATGAGATTCTACCAGTGCAACGTAGTTGAGTTCTCATGTCGATCTGAATTAATCATCGTTTCCACGGAGATAAGTCTGCGCCTGTTGGGCCAGAGGATATAGCAAGTGACAAACTCTATCTCGGTAGGCCCCAAATCAATTTCCATGTCGTGAGCTACATTTGAATTGACCTGTTTTCTTCCATGTCTAACACAATTTTCCCATTTGTCTTACCTTACTAGCCAAAGGCCAAATCATCAGTATTTGGCTTCTTCTCCAACCAATTTTGATCCCTAAAGATCAAGGCCATGATCACCACCACTACTCATTGCCACCCATGCACACACACCAAGCTTGCCTTATCCTCTTGCTCCAATAAGAAATTGCACTCTTCTCGTCCTCTTTTACTCTCTCAAATCAACCATAATTA
>BPLS01011105.1:0-19580 GCA_019656275.1 Rhododendron kiyosumense | reverse complement strand
TGGTAATAGACTGAGAAGAATCATGACTATCAAGCATTTTCTTACTCGAATATGTCCACTAATGTTGGGTTTTCTACTTGTTTTTTTTTGTTTTGAAGGTTTCGGAGATGAAAGCGGAGTATTTTCCTCCCAAAGAAGATGTGATATTGCAGAATGAAGCACCCACAGACTTCTACATTCTTGTCACTGGAGCTGTGGTAATTGCAGAACTTTCTCTATTTCATAATAGTTCTCATTAATGAATTTAAGTAGTCCAAACTTTACTCTTGCGATCACGTTTATTACTGTCCAGTTGGATGGAGGGATTTTGGTGAAATTCTGATCCTATTGCACGTTTGGATGAGTAAAAGAGGTGAGAAACTGTGAGAACTGAAGAAAAACAGTGCAGATGTATATGGTCTACTTTGTTCAAATGATACCCCTTCTTTCCTCGCCAATGACCAACCCTCCCATGGCTACTATCTGTTTAATATAGTCTTAGCCTTTTGTAATTTTCTTTCATTAATAATGTCCACTAATGATGGTTTCGAATGTTTTCACTTCACAGGATCTGCTGATCTTCAAAAATGGAGTGGAACAGGTCATTGGAGAGGCTAAAACTGGTGATCTTTGTGGAGAGATTGGTGTGCTTTGTTACAGGCCGCAGCTCTTTACAGTGCGGACCAAAAGATTGAGCCAATTACTACGAATGAACCGTGCCACATTCTTGAATATTGTTCAGGCCAACGTTGGTGATGGAAACATAATCATGAATAATCTCCTTCAGGTCCGTAAAGCTCACATAACCATACATATTTTGGTCAAACGGCTAAGCCTTGTACAGTTGAGATTAGTACATTGGAGATGGGCATGATATAAAACACTTGGAACCCATTACAACGGTCCCTAGAGACTGAACTTTAACTTCTATATTTGGTTGGCAGCATTTGAAAGAACTGAAGGACCCGATAATGGATGGAGTTTTGCTGGAAACGGAAAATATGCTTGCTCGTGGTAGAATGGACTTACCTCTCAGCCTATGCTTCGCAACACTCAGAGGAGATGACTTACTGTTGCATCAGTTGTTGAAACGGGGATTGGATCCAAACGAGTCGGACAACAACGGGAGGACTGCACTGGTGCGCACACTCTTTCCAAATTTTCCAAATTTTTTGTTTCTTCTCCCAAAAACGAATCTAACTTAGTTTCCCTGTGTTTTGTGGAAAATAAGCACATAGCGGCATCTAAAGGAAGTGAGAATTGTGTGCTTCTTCTACTGGACTATGGAGCAGATCCGAATAGCAGAGGTATTTTCCTGACCTGTTTGGAATCAGCTTTAACACTTATCGGGGTCTTTTTGGTCATTAGAGCGATTGGCTCTTTTTTGTCGTCTTTTATGAACTTCTTTTAATTTGGTCTACATTTTTTTACTTTCCCAATTTCTCTCATCTAGATAAAAAAATAATGTAATAATTGGACCCAAATTTAGTAAAAATTAAAAGAAAACAACCAAAAAAACCGTGTCAAGGCAAAGTTTTTCCAAACTCACCTCAAAAAGAGTTTGATAATTGGGTCTCAAATTGGGCAGAAGATTGTTCTTTGAACATGATGCTGTTTCCCTACTCCTATTAGGCTTGTAACAATTTCAAAATTAATGAAATTTCTTTTACCCTTCAAAAAAAAAGAATCTATTGCCTGTCTAAATTTTCCTTTGTTGTACTTCTTGCACTTTTGAAATAACTTTCCTCTTTATGTGGTTCTTTAATAGTCTTTTGGATTCCACAATCTATCTTTTTGGCCCCAGGTAGGCCCATCGTGTCACATGACAGCAATCTTATTGTTTTCATATACTTACTTAATACTTGGTTCATTGACTTATTTAATTTCACTTCATTCAAAATAACATTTCAATCAAGTCTCATTCCCCTGATTCTAGTGGCCTCTGCCACCACACATTCATGTGGAGGCCCTGCATGCACCCTACATGAATGTGTGGTGGTAGAGACCCCTGAAGCATCACATGACGATGCTCCAGGTGCACTAAATAATCACCCTGACATAACTTCAGAACGGCCTCTACCACCACACATTCACATGGAGGCCTTCTACGAACCTTACATGAATATGTGGTGGTAGAGACCTCTGAAGCACCACGTGGCGGTGCTCCAGGTGCACTGAATAATCACTATGACATAACTTCAAAATATAAATATATTGTTTTGGGTATCTATAGTGTATCCATATGTCAAGTTGAGCATATCTATGCCCCCTCAATTATTGGAATAATACTTGTATATTTTGAGGCAATTATCCAATTGTGAAGTTCAATCATATTTTTATTACTCACATCAATTATTTTTGTCAAACAAAGTCATTGTGCCCCGTGATACTTTACAAAGAACAAAATTCTCAAGATAGATCTAAGTTATCCATGCATGTGGTGTTGACTTTCTTAAATGATAATTCCTACCAATTGGGTTAGACTTTTGATATCTAATCAAAGCATTTGGTGGCAAACAGTGCATGTGGCCTTCCATTGTTAGACATGAACACTAAATTATTGTAGTTCACCTTATCCTATCTCATGGTCATATACTCTCGTTTATGCTTTCAGAATGTATTTTTGCATTTTTTCTTCTCCTTTTAACCAAGTTCATTTTTCATAGGTTTGTTTTTATACGTGTTTGTTATCTATTTTCCTGAGCTGTAACGAAAATTTCCCTTTCACATTTGGCTCTAATGAAGAATTGTAAATCTATGCAAGGATTTTGAGACAGGTTATATTTTGTCCGTTTGCCTTTTCTTTTTGAAAAGAATCTAGGAAGATCAATGAATCTCGAATCGAACTAAGTACAAAAATACGTATATATTATGGGAAATGCATAGCTTGTTTTCATGTAGTCATTGCTCTGTTTGAGTGTGAACTGTCTAGGAAGAACACTGAATCTCGAATCGAACTAAGTATGGAAGTACGTATATATTACAGGAAATGCATAGCTTGTTTTCAAGTAGTCATCACTCTGTTTGAGTGTGAACTGTTTCTATGTGAAAAGAAAATTGTACCGTCTTAAACTTGGAAATCAGAGTATTTAGAATAGAATATGTACCCTTTTAAAAACTACAATCAAATAAATTATTGGAGCATAAAATTATTTGGTTTATGTACTAATAGTGTTCAGATGTGAAGCCATAATTTTTTATACGTGGGGTCAAAAACTAGAACTAGAGTTGTTTATGGCAAAATAAAAACTATACTTGTGGGGTCAAACTGACCAATATTGAGGACAAAAGATAACATTCTTTAAGAAATCAAAAAAACTGGCGTCAAGTGACCCCACTTGTCTCTGTGTCTCTGCCCTTACCCGTGTTGTCAACCCTTTCCTCCATCTTATGGTACTCTCATTTAAGCTTTCTGCAAAACATTTTTGAAACTTTTCTGGTGGATTATTGGACCAAGCCCAAATTGCTAATAGTTAACTATGATTGACATTTGTACAGATTTAGAAGGCAATGTCCCACTGTGGGAGGCCATAGTGGCTAACCACGAACCAGTGGTCAAGCTACTGAAAGACAATGGTGCCACCATTTCTCGCGGGGACGTGGGCCAATTCGCTTGCACCGCGGCAGAGCAAAACAACTTGGACTTGCTCAAGGAAATTGTCACTCATGGCGGCAACGTAACTCTCCCGAGGAGCAATGGAACCACCGCCCTTCACGCGGCAGTTTGCGAAGGCAACACGGAAATAGTCAAGTTTCTTTTGGACCATGGATCTGACATGGACAAACCGGATGGCAACGAGTGGACCCCGAGGGAGCTAGCCGAGCAACAAGGACATGATGAGATAAAAACCCTTTTCCAATCCATCGAATCGGTCAAGGCTGTACAAGGACTGAACATTTCAGTCCCGATACAACAAAAACATGAGACTCGGTTCCTAGGGAGATTCACAAGCGAACCAACGATCCTACCTGTTTCCCAGGACGGCATGGAAGGATCGTGGGGTCAATCACAAACCCAATCCCAATCCCAATCCCAATCCCAATCCCGATCCCGTCCTAGGCGTAGATCAAGTAACTTCCACAATTCCTTGTTTGGGATCATGTCGGGGGCACATGGAGGGAATAACGGTTTAATCTCGTCTATGAGTCCAAAACCGAAAAAGGGTGTTGAGCTGAGTAGAGATTACCCGCCGAGAGTGACGGTGAGTTGGCCCGAAAAGGGAGATGTGAAAGGAAAGCTTGTGTTGCTTCCACGGAGTTTTGAAGAGCTATTGGACGTTGGTGCTAAGAAATTTGGATCGTTGCCTGGCAAGGTTCTGACAAAGGATGGAGCTGAGGTTGATGATATAGAGCTGATTAGAGATGGTGATCATCTTGTATTTTGTGGCGATGGTGGTTGGGTGGGAGAAACCAATTGCCAAAATGGCGAAGTGGTACATTGATTTGTTGTCTTCACCAATTTTTGTGCTAATTGCGTGGTCGGATTGCTGATTGACTAATTCAATGTATAAATGTTGGTTTCATCTGGCTCAGAGATGGTGATATGCACCAGTTGCCTAAATTTTGGAGTTCAATTATCAACAATTTAGGTCCCTTAACAAAGGATTGAAGAGAATGATCATTTCAGCGTAAGTTGATTTCTTAAAACATTTTCTGGGCTCATCACAACAATGTATATAACGCAGCAAAAATTTCGGGTAATCTTTCTAGGACATTTAGTCCATTACTTTGAACTGGCTACAGGGTATTTTGTATAATTTATGATATTTTCTAGTTAGCTAATTCTAAACGGCCCCATGGACCGCTATAAATGTGTGGAAGAGACATGCCCCCAGTGACCCTGAATGAGTTTTTCAGTCTTTTGTTCCTCGCGTGAGACAGGTTTGCTTTAAGGAATAGCTTGCGAAACTTTCTGCAAGAATAGCTTGCGAAAACTAAACCCTCTGAGGAAAAATTCGTACGACGCAGCAGAGTAGTCGACGAATTGCACTTTTTAATAGAAGCTGTCGCGTTGGATGTCAGGAGAAACTGTAAAAGCCCTATCCGAGCCACGAACATTTCACTACGAAAAAACTGAACCATCACCCTGTTGCTAAACCAAAGAGTACGAATTAACCAAAGGAAGACAGAGAGAACTCTCAAAAGATATGGGAGAATATTGAACAACATATTGTTATTACCTCTGTTAACAGATTTTGTTGAGTTGAATTGATAAGACATTGTTCACATTCTTCGGTAAATAAAAGACGAAATTGAAAACATCCTTTCTCGTTCCACAAAGTATGCTTGCGAA
The DNA here is from genome assembly GCA_019656275.1 of Rhododendron kiyosumense. Classification (NCBI taxonomy): domain Eukaryota; kingdom Viridiplantae; phylum Streptophyta; class Magnoliopsida; order Ericales; family Ericaceae; genus Rhododendron; species Rhododendron kiyosumense. The sequence continues at coordinate 14,308 of BPLS01011105.1, read as the reverse complement.
ACTAAATTATATATCTCCATTTACATATACACCAGTGGTGAGAAGAAGTTGGGCGTCTATAACCTCTTCAGTCTTCAGCCCTCTCATTGCAAAAGCTTAAGCATTTTCAGACGTTCTTCATGTACTGGATCCAGCTTTGGAGGGCTGTAACAACCATGGAGGTCCTCCACAATGTACTCCTGCGACGTTTTAAAAGTGTAAGGAACATAATGGGACTGTCGTGGTAACAAGAATCAATGATTCGGAAGAGAAGAAAATGAATTGATCATGAATGGATCAGGTGAAGACCTAATAATTACTGAACTAAACTGCAATAGTAAACTAGGTTATAACAAGTACGACTATACAAGGCTGCAGGGTGGGAATTCCGGACACAACCCATTAACACCAAATGGAGGGAGTTAGAGGGTTTGGGTCGACCATTAACATGACACAGAGGGAGTTAAGAGGGTTTGGGTCGAAAACTTTTTGAAACGAACATGAATATGACACGACCTGCCAACATGCAAATTAAACAAGACGAATGCGGATTAGGCTCGATAGGACGTGGATAAACTTTGCGTGTCGACCCATTAACCTGAAAAAATGCCACTTGAATATGACAGGGAAGCGTTAATGCCATGATATGATCTGTTAATAGCACAACAGTATACGCTGTAGTGACTACCCTCAAAGCTCTCTTCTCAAACGTTCTTCTCTCTCTGCACTCCATGGTCCCCTTCTCCTCCCCCATTCAGTCCATCTCTTCCATGTGACCATTGGCCAGAGGCGAGCACCGGAAGTTGAAGGAGTTGAGGTCGCCAAAATGGGTGTTGCGACTACTACCAAACCTGAACCCAACCTCTCCATGCACGACCAAATTCAACTGTGACTGCAGCCACCGATGTTCAATCGAGCACCGCCACCATACCCATCACTCAAATTTATAATGGACTGTGTTCTAATTTTTTTATACTCCCTATCTGCTCCCGTTCCCTTCCCGGAATTCGAACAAGAATATAATTCGAACAAGAATATTCTTGTTCGAATTCCAGATATGAACGGCCTGTTGAGTTGTGGTGACTGTTTTTTGTAGTGAGAAAAGATCGAGAAGGAGAAAGGGCTGTAGGGGGGGCAGATGGGTGAGGCTGAAGGGTACGATGGTCAGTGCACAAACCATGTCATGGCACTGAAACATGTCGTGGCATTATCATTAACCAATTATACTTTGTCAACTTGTAAAGTAAAATATTGATGCAAGTATGCAAAGTCAAGACATGCAAATTATTGTACAAACCATTATAGAATTTTTTCCAAGATCAAAGCCAACTGAACATTTAATTTCCTAATCACTGTGTTTCTAATTTCTATGCTAAAAAAAACCCAAAATTAATTAAATTCGTTTAGGCTAGTGTTCTAATAACTTCGAGAGCAAAACTTTTAATAAATATAAAACACTCTAGAGCATGAAAAACTTCATACTAGTTGTGGCTTAAGGCATTTTTCAATGCCATGACTATGGTTATTATTGAATGTTTTCTTCTTTTTTTGATTTTACCATTTCTGTGATAATGGTATTGGAAATGTCCTCATTTTTGTTGTGGGAATAAGTTGTTCAAGCGCAACATTGCTATGTGTATATTTTTATACACATCAAAAAAATAACTAAGGTTTTTAACAGTGTCAACCCAAACATAATATGGTTTAAGGCAGGTCAAATGAGTGTAGACATATTTGACAGTTCACTGTTCACACATTTATGTCAACATGTGTATCGACACAAACCCAAAATGACACAATGCCCACCCCTAGCTGCAGCCCAGTTCAGGTGGCAAAAATTAAAATCATCAATTTCAGATTAGGGATTCAGTTTGACCTAAAATTTTACTGAGTAAAGAGTGGCTAGTATAGTAAGCAGGGGTGGATCAAGACTTTTTGCCCAATGAGAGCAAACCTTAGGACCCGTCTTCAAATTTCAAGCATATTGCTACGAAAATGAGAAAGTAAAAGCCAAAGGTTTAGGCATGTCTCCGATGCAATTTCTCAACTACCATTTCACTTAAACATGCAAACTATTCACCTGTTTGGATAGGATATTTACAGCATGTTAATAGACTTCTAAAACTTTTGCACATATCTTTCTGTTAAAAACTTGTTACTAAGATTTTATGTTAGTATTTGGCTACTTTATTGAAGGTAAAAACAACTAATTGATCAGTTTATTGGAACTGCTTCCAATGACCTATGCATTCTGTTATGTTTCCAGTCCCATGATCCATTCAAAACTAAACAATTAATCTCTCTCCGGCCAATGCCAGTAAACTAGATCTAGATTAAAATCACAAGAAAATAAAACAATGCATCTTAAACAAGATCTAAATTATAGGGAGGAACAAAATTGTAGAGACTGACAGAGGCAGTATAAACTCCCAAAAAATAGGGAAAAGCCGCAAAACTAATATATATCGTAAAATTGTAGGCAAAGTTGAAATTTCAAGAAGGGAGTTGCAGGCAATTAATGGCCCCACCTTGGTGTAAAAAATGTATTCATTGCACTGACAAAACCGTACCTTTGTGAGTTCCCTCTTCGTGAGAATGTGGTAGTGTCTCTGCCAGATTCTCTGTATGGCCATGGTGGCAGCAAGGAAACCATAAGCAATGCCAAGAATAGCAAAAATAACGACAAATACAAGAACCAAAGCGAAGCAGGCTTCCAATGATGCCGGAAAGCAGTCCAAAATGCCCCATCCATAACAGCAGTTCTGGCATCCAGCCATTCGTGGGTCACTATTAAGGGAGGAGCAGTGTAGTATGAGCCCAAAGAACCCAAGAAGTACAAAGAATGCCAGCACTCCTGTGAACGTTAATACATGAACCCATCATGATAAGTTATCCAGTAGTAGAAACAACAAATAACATAGGCAACAATATTTGAAACACTAATGCTGTGTTTTTGGTTTGGTTTTTGAAATTTTTTTTGAAAAATAGTAGGGGTAATAAGTGGAGAGAGATAGAGAGAGAAATGTTGGAGGTAGGGGGAATCTAGGGGGTATTTTTTGAAAAATTATTTTTGAAAAGTGAAGTGCCCATTTAAAACTAAGGGGAAAAAAATATATGTACATAGTATCTCCTATCTAGCAATTAAGCAGGATTCAAAGATGAAACACAAGTAAAAAGGAAAATGACTACACCAAACTAGATGCAGAGGTATTTCATTAAACCAGTGAAAGGCTACAAAACTTGACATGAAATTTACGTATAATTTCAGTACTTAGGCTTATCCTTTCTTAAAATCAAGAGCATGACAAACTCTGCAAATATGTTATTGGTAATATAAAGTAAAATGGTTTCGCCGTGAATATATATATATATACACACACACACACTCAGGATCCTGTAAGGATCCCGCAGAAAGAGAAAAATGCGGACCATGATCTCAGCCGTTGGAATGTGTCTTTAATGGTCCGGAGGTGCGGACAAAGACACAATCCAACGGCTGAGATCATGGTCCGCATTTTTCTCTTTCTGTGGGTCCGCACATCCGGACCATTGAAAACACAATCCAACGGCTGAGATCATGGTCTGCATTTCAAGATCCCGAGATTCCGGACTGCATATATATATGGTAGGATTACTACACTTACACAAATATGGATTTTCAGAAACCCTTGAAGGCCGAAATCCTTAATGGCCAACTCCTACCTCCAGTGAATGGGGATCTTCCCTACGATAACCGGTTTCAACTGGACAATGACTCATAGTATACAAAGTTCTGAGCTAATAATATTCAGGAGATTAACCCAATACGAAAATTAAATGAATAAATAAATAACTAAAAATTGGGAAGTATTTGTCAATTTATCACAGGCTAATTACTTGAACTAGAGTAGTTCAATAATACATAGACATGTACCTATGCAATAGTAGAATGGTATGGGATGCTTTGACAATATACGGTCCCAACTATCATTGAATGAATTTCTGAAGTCTCCATCACTGTCCATAAGGTATGCAAACCCACCCATTGCAGCGATTACCTGCAAAACAGAGCTACCTTTCAGATAAAGTAACTGTGAGCAGGACGATAAGCATATTGGATACAGAAAGAGACTTAGAGCACATGGCAAAAATGTTTAAGCCAGGAGATGCAGTGTAACAGCTACTGTTCCTAAAAAGAAATGGTAGAAGCATCAACTACCAAGGTACAAAACTGTATACCAAGTTCAAAGCACCATCGCTTCAAACATCAAATAAATGTGACGTCAGAACTAACAAAAAAAAAAAGTCAAGAAGTTGTCATTTTAGGTATGTCTTAAAAAATAACTGGAGCTTGTAGATTTGGCAGTCAAACATCCTGTAGATGAATGATAGTATCAGGACAAATGCAACCTATGCAACCCCAGAGACGGATGATACCACTTCTAAATTTCTGAAGAAAGGAAAAAATGTAGGAAGTAACTGCTAATTACTTATGATTTCGGAATGCTAGTATTTTCCTGACATTGATGCTCAAGGATATTGCAAACAAATGAAACAATCCCCGCTTCAAGGTTCAAATTGAAATAGTTTCAGGATGCGGTGAAGCTGCAATCATTGCTTACAGACGCACACGTTTGTGCCCGACACAATAGCATGCACAAGCGTGTCCCTTCCGCAACTTAACAAGAAGTTGTCAAGTCTCATATCGAAATATTTTAAATCTTGTTAATTGTAGTTTGTAGGTATTATATGGTAGGAACCAAAGCTCCAGTCTCTTTATCATCTTAACAAACAAAACCAAGTAAAATCAATTAAAAGCTATAAAAGGCTTAAAACTAATTTCCTCATGATGTGAAACTAGATACCAAATGAAACCAAAATAAAGAACACAGAGTGAGTGAATGTAATGCTTCCTTCTTCATTTCACAAATAAGTACCCTACCCTTAATACAAATCTCAAGCACATGGGAACAAATTTCAAAAAGATAATATGCTATCAAAAAACTAAATCCTTCGTTCAAATAAAACAGGAACAACAAGACTCCCTAGTACAGCCATCACTAGGAGTTTGCGCAAAGCTAATGAAGTAGCTTAAAAAGAAGTCAACTGTTCAACCACAAACAAGAATAAGGAAGAGATCATATGTCAAAGCAATAAAAAGAGATAGTATCTGGGCAGAATGAGATGGACAGTCAATTCATCAATTGTGTGTCTTATTGTCTTATTCTTAAATTTGACATATTTTTAGCCAATGATTAGCACGTGCTGCCGTGCATGCACGACATAAGAACGATAATATTGAACTAAATAGATGAGAATTTATCTATAAGAAACTAAAGAAAGCATATATTAAGCCAGTGAAAACATAAACTCAATGGAAATGCACAGTGATGTAAACATGATACTTATATCGTGACTTAAATAAAGAGGGCACAGGAATAGAATTCTACTCACAGTTTGTACAGCCACAAATACAAGGAAAACATCCCTGGCCACAAAAAGTCTGAATTTTATTTTACGCCAAGTGTTGTCTTCAAACTCTGTGACTTGAAGATGAAATTGAGCTTTGCAAGTTGTGCAATGTGAAAAGGCAAATCCTTCCTACCGTTGACAAAACCAAAAATGGTAAGTGACCCATTCTTTTACGTGAACTGTAAGCATCCATACTCAATGTGCCATTAGAAGCCGAAGACACTACCTTAACAGATCGCCAATTATCAAGGCATGAACGATGTACAAACTGCTGAGTGCCTTTGCACATGCATGGAGATATCAATTCATCACCTATTAGCAAACAAAGATAAACATTAGGCCAAGGGAATCTTACAATATGCAACTGTATCTGCACCAAGAACCAACGTTTTTAAATAGGGATATGTATCGCGTATCGTTTTTTTCTTTTATGAATCGTATCGGAACACGTATCACGTATTGTAAAATACGTTAACAGAAACTAATATACAATAAAATAATAATTATACTTAATTATAATATAAAAATCTAATGTGTATTTGAAAAATAAGTGTTATGTGTATGAAAAAATATATTTAGGATGAAAAAATCCAAGTCTCTTAGGTAGGGTCTATTGCATTAACGCTTTCTGGTGCCGGAGTTAAGGGAAGAGAAAAAGAGCCCTTATTTGATTCACACAATACATGATTGAAATACATTCTTTCTTTTATTTGAGCTTTGAGTTTGGGATTTCTTTAAATGATTTGGATACGACCATAATTAGATGAAAAGATCAAAACACGTTTGGTGTTTCACTTCTTAAAATATGGTATGATTTGTTCTCGGTAAGTAATCATAGGATACGCCACCGTATCGTAGGATTTCTATAAAAAAGGATACGAGGTTCGATACGTATCATTTTTGGAAGGAGACGATACGAATCGTAAGATACGTATCCCGTATTTTAAGATTTTAACAACCATGCCAAGAACACAAAATTGAACTCCATGCCTGGACAATATAAAAGTAAGCATTAAATTATTGGAAAATTGGATTTCATGTGGTTCAAATACCTACCAGTCTAAACTCATTCCCGCTCGAGTTTCAAAAATGTGACCAAATAACATGCGAAGATATGTTATGTGTATAAAAGTTTAACTTAATCAGAACAAAGGAAATCGGAAATTCTTAAATCATGGTGCTTGAGTGGCTGATCCAGGCGATTCTTGGTTCAAAGTCTACTTTTATGCAAATTTAAGGGTTTTTTTTTTAATTCCTTGTAACTTAATGTCACATTAGCATAAAAGATGATGTATTATTGTCAAAGGATACAAAAACTTGTAGAATGCAGGCAACCTCCTTCTCAAGTATTAGGTTAGTCATGCTAAAGGCCAAATAAACATCCAAATGGTCCAAAACTTAACCAGTAGATAATAATTTTTATCATCACCTGCAGGTGTTTCCACCACTTGCACATTCTCTAACTTCGTAACAAAAGAGGTTTCATTGATGCCTACGAGACTAATAAACCTTCAAATAAAGTCGTAACTGCCACGACACTCCTAAACATTCCAATTAAGTGATTAACACACCTCCAAAACCACCCCCAGACCTCCAACTACCTGTTTTTTTGTTTCTTCCTGAACGCCTTCACATAGTTCACGTAAAGAAAAAATACATATATGATATATCCTCCTATCCATATCTGGATTGCTAAGAAGAAGAAATGTGCAGAGCAACAGTTGAATGATGCCAGTTTTAATCAACCGTAAAATATAAAACCCATGATGCCAAAAACTGAAAGAAATGTACATTCTCGTATACTCAATGTTCTTAAAATCGCAAGGCGCTAGTCGTGTGGAAAAGGGGCGCCTAGGTACCGTCTAGTCAGCTGCCTAGCGCCTAGGAGCTGACTTGTCGGTTGTCTAATCTAGGCGTTGGACCACCACCTAGGGCCTAGGAGCTGACTGGTCGGTTGTCTAATCTAGGCGTTGGACCACCACCTAAGCGGAGACTAGTCGGCCTAGGCGGCCAACTTTTAGAACACTACCTCCATGCAGAAAAGATTGACTAGTCTGTAAAACGAGAATTTAAAAATAATGCGTCTTTCTTATGAAAAAAAAATTTTCAAACTTTTTGTCACTAGTTACTACAAATCAAAGACGGGGGGGGGGGGGGAAGGGATTGGGCTGTGTTTCATTTGACTCTTTTGCGATAAAAATGCATTTTTCTAAGTTCTGCTTTTGCGACGGAGGAGTAATTTAAAATTTTAAATCAAGCATACAAAAAGTGCCTAAATTCCACTGCATCAATAGGTTCGCTTATAACCAGAAACACAAAATTACACATTTTCAGTTCATTAAAACAACCGAAAACAAAAATCGGATGTAACAAAGGGATACACAACCTTCCTCGCCGTCGCATTCGAGGCAAATCCGACAACTAGCGACGGCCCCAGCTTCAATATCATCGTTCTTAATCACGCTCGAACTTTCCGGCACCGGCGAATCAACCACAGGTTGATTTTCAAGCAGGGGATCGGAGTCGCTAGGGTTCTCCACACCCGACGGCTCCATCTGTAATTCACCTTTCATTTCGACGTTATTATCGTCCAAAAACCGCGGATGATCCGAGAATCCGGTTAACCTCCGAACCTATGAGGATAAAAAAACCTAGAAAACATCGAAACCAAATACTATTATGATTTTGAAATTAACGAACAGTCGATCAATTTTGGGAATTTGAATTCTGTGGAAATTCTAGAATAGATATACGCGTACCTGGAATACAGAGAGAGATTAGAGACAAATTGATCGATGAATTCGCAGGGAGGACGGGCGTCAACGAGAGAGGAAGACGATCGTTTCTAGATTTTGGAGATTTTGGAATTTATTTTTATTTTGGAAAAATTTCATGTAGTGAGACCCAGTCACCTGATCTTTCCCCCAAATCGCACTTGAATACCTGATCTTTGATAAATACCATATAAATGCCGGAACTCCTAAAAAAGTTCATTAATTTAACACCGGCCGTCACTCTCCGTCTAAAACAAAACGGAATAGGTGACGTGGATGTACACGTGGGCGGTTTCGGGAAGGCTTGGTACAAAGCCAAAAAAAATTGCAAAGAAAAACACACTTTTTCTATTACGCTTGGGAATTTGTTCTGCCTTGCTTTCCATACCTGTGGCATCATTTGAAAGGGTGGCGCATTCATCCGCCAGGGCCGCGTGGCAACCGGCACTAGAATTCATGTCGAGGATTCGGTTCCTAGATGCAAAGAGCACGTGATAGTCGATGAGTCACTAATTCCATTTGGTTTTAAATGAAAGGTGACATCAGCTGTTAAATTGATGAGTTTTTGTTTTTTTAGAAGTTCAAGTGCTCATATGACATTTATTAAAGGTCATACATTTATGTTTCATTTGAGTGAAAAATCATATGCCGATATGAAATTTTTCCCAACAAGTATGGTATTCGGATGGGTCATGGGCCGCGTAAATTTCGATTCAACTTACGGGCGGACGGGGCCGGCTGAAAATTTAAACAAGTAGTGAGAGCCTTGAAAAGAGTACTTTATTCTTTATTTTTTAATTTGATAATTACAAGTCTTTTTATAATATAAATTATCTTTCTAGGTCTATAATTATACTAGTAATTTATATGGTTGATCTTTACACGTCTCTTAAAATTTTAGTTAAATGCCGATAGACGTACTTTACGAAGAAGTTGCATTTTGATGTAAACTGTATGGAAAATAGGTTAGAAACTTAATCGCACTATTATCGATGAATGTTCTGCAAAATAAACGAATGAGATCATGCTTGTAGGTTCGGTATGGGTCAATAAAAATAAAATAGAAAATGACGAAGTTTGCAAGACGAGGTATTTGAATTTGAATTGATCTAATCCCCATTATTTCCACCGTAACCCCTTTGGAGGTTTGATTAGAAAATACTAGTTCCAAAGACTATCTGTCTTGGGATTATTTGTTTGTTGAATCCCTCAAACCACAGTAGAGCTAGCACACATCCTAATAGCATGGGGTCTCACAATAAATTAAACTAAATTATAAAAGTGTTTCTTAAATTTTTTATAAGTTGTAAAAAAAAGTTTAATTTGTTTACTTGAATAAACTGTCCAATAGTTTTTCATAAACGAAATCCTAGATTGTGATGTAGGATAAGGATTTAAGAGATTTCAATTTTATGGAAACTTTATTCTAGGAATTATTCGTTTTAGGAATTTTCCTTTTAATGCCACTTGTTTAGGCATATTCTTATTAGTCTTTTAATTTTGTTAGTCTTTGTTTCCAAGTATTGTTTTGCTTGGTCTCTATTCTAAGTAATTATGTTATTGTTAGAACTCCTACTAGTATAAATAGGGGTGTAAGTTATTCAATTATTTAAACTCTTAAAAGCATTTTTCAATAATATTGAAGAGATTTTCTCTTTCTTTCTTGTGCACAAGAATTGCTCATTGCGACGAGTTGTTTATCTCGTTTAGACTAGTTCGCTAACTAGTCACTCATGAATTTCGCTCCGTCAAGTTGTATCACGGCACGGCTTTGCCTGGTTGGATGGCACCAAACACAAAAGAAAACACACCCATTGACATTGGTCGTGGGCTTACTAACCTAGGGAGGATGGTGGAGGATCAACAAGCACAGTTGACCGAGATCCGTCAGGATACTCACACTCAATTCGCTGAGATCCGTGAGATGCTGCAGGGGTTGACTACAAAATCGCCAAAGGCCAGAAAGGGTTGAGAAGGATCGCACGTTGGGATTTGCCCATCGCCAACCTCCTAACCAGAATAGGAACCGCGTTGACAGATTTGCCCACAACCAACCTATTCACCATAACGTCTCCGGAGGAGATTCTTATTATCGTTACGATAGTAGGAATAAATTTGAAGGCGAGCTATTCGAAAATCATGAGCTTATCCGTTGATAAAGCAACAACCAAATTTCAGGTATTACGATAATTTGCCAAAATTTAGTGGTCTGAATTTTTTGAAGATCGTTTAGATTGGATTCTAAACATCGAAGATTCCTTCGAGTACGCAAAAATTCCAATAGAAAAAATGTGGAGGTATTTGTTAATGAAGCTTACGAGTTCAGCGCTACGATGGTGGCTAGATATGCAATTTCTAAGAGATCGATTGGGCAAGCGTCAAATTTATGCATGGTACAGAATTAAAAAATGTATGATGGAGAGATTTTTACCTAGGAATTATGAGCAATTGTTGGAGGAAAAATATAGGCCAAAACAGTATCATGCAGAACAAATTATTATAAAAGCCATGGGAGAGGTCAAAATTGAAGTTGAAGATCAAGACGAAATTAACATCGATGCTTGTGTGCAAGAGGATACTGAAATTATTTCCGATACGGTTACGGAGGAACAAAAAAATATTGCATTGGAGGTTTGTGCCTTTGGGCTTAATGAATCACCCACAATGGAGTTGACTGCAACACTACAAGAAAATATGGTTGTTGCTAAAATCCGATTTTTTGACAAAGGAGTGCCAACCAACTCTATGATAAATCAAAGTCTAGATAACCAGCAACTTCAGCATAAGGTTCTAGTTGTCGGTTTTCTTGGAGTGCAACAATTTGATTGGATTCCCAACGTTCATCTAGTGAATTTTGTCAACAAGTTAAAGCATGCTGAGAAACAATCTTTGCAAATACACTTTTTCTTGAAGTTTTATTTCAAGTTAAGAAATGAGTACTTGAAGTATTGTAAGTATCTGTTTCTTTGGCATGGAAGATGGCAGATTCCCAACAAGAACGCGAGGTCAAGTTCTTTTGAAAAAAAGGAGACTTGATGTAGGACAAAAATTTAGGAGATTTCAATTTTATGGAAACTTTGTTCTAGGAATTATTCGTTTTAGGAATTTCTCTTTTTTGTTTAGGCATATTCTTATTAGTCTTTTAATTTTGTTAGTCTTTGTTTCCAAGTATTGTTTTGCTTGGTCTCCATTCTAAGTAATTATGTTATTGTTAGGACTCCTATTAATATAAATAGGGGTGTCAGTTATTCAATTATTTAAACTTTTAAAAGCATTTTTCAATAACAGTGAAGAGATTTTCTCTTTCTTTCTTGTGCGCAAGAATTGCTCGTTGCGACGAGTTGTTTATCTCATTTAGACTAGTACGCTAACTAGTCTCTCGTGAATTCCACTGCGACAAATTGTCTTTAAAATTTGAGTAAGAATAACTTATTCACTTTAAAATTCTTTTATCCTTACATGTTCTAGCAATTTAAAATAAGCAAATAAAGTTTCAAATTGGTGTTTAAAATAATCTAGTTTTTTTTGGCTCAAATAAGCTAGAAAAATCAAATAAGTGATTATTTATAATTGGTAACAAGCACCTTTCATTAGCTTTTTTTTAAGCAAATAAGCTAAATAAGTAAAATTATAAGTGCTAGCAATGGGGCTATAATTTATTCGAATTTTGACTCATGCATTGATTAGATTGATTTTTGTACTTTTATAATTTACTCATTACCATTTTTGTAAGTTGTGATGATTTGTAGAGATTTTATTTTGCACTGTGATAATCTTTTACTTTGCCCAATTTGTTAATTAGGATAAAAGTTAGGTCTTGTTGAAATGTGTTGACGTTCAATTTTTTTCTTTTTTAATAGTTGTGGAGAGAGATTAAAAAAAAAGTGCCATAAACAATCATCAATTTTTACAAGTAACAATTTTCCTTAGCAAAGATAAAACTAATATATACGATATGAATAGTTCTACTTTTTGTTTTTTGTAGAAAAATAAATTATATGCGTGATAGATATATACTTGAACCAACTGCAACTAAATTCTGGCTCTGCCCCTGCTTCAGGTTGCTAGCACATGGATAATGTGTGTGTCGAGACTTACAAACTCAACATACGTATCATCAAAATAAATAATGAAACTCACACTATTAGCAGGGCCGGTCTTGGGATAAAACCCAAGGTGCCATGGCTTTAGGCCCCAAAAATGACAAATTTTTAAGGCCCTAAAATATGTAGTAGTCATATGTAGTATATTACTATAATCAATCACCTTGATGGCTATATATGAACATGAAATCCATAGGGCAACTTTGTCTAATTTCTTCAATCAAATCCCTCAATTTGGTGCACGTCGCCTTTTTTCAGGGGTAAATTAAGTCTATTTACCTATTTTTAAAAGATTACTTTAAAGGGCTTTCGGACTTTCGATGAATTTCCTCCATGACCAATTTTTTGTATTTTATTTTGTCTTTTTATGGCCATTGGTGCAGGGATAATTTTGATTTTTCCCTTCATTTGTCACTGTCTTTGCCGTGGTTTGAGAAGGTTGGTCAAAACTTGGGTGTCTGATCTTAATGCAATCATATTCAACTACGGTGTAAATGCAACTACAATCAACCACAACACCATGGAGTCATGGCTGTGGAGGTATTGCCTTAAATTCAACTTCATTGTGAGCGATAAATTGTATAAATATCAATGGAGAGATGTGTGTTTTTACCATCGATTTCTCTAGTTTTGTGTTTTGTTGGTTTCATTATCACGTAAGTGATGTTGTTTGTGATCCTCAATTTAGTTGTGATTGCCATTGGTGTTTTCTGTTCGGTTTTATATATTTTCAATTGACATGGAACTTTGTGAAATTTGATCCGCAATTGATGGGTGCTGGAATCCATCACCTTGATTTTCTAGCACGAGGTTACTTTTGGTTTTGCATGTGTAAGATGTCGCTGTCTTTCAAGGGGTTGAAGTTGAATGAGACGTTGGTGTCTCATTTTAATGTAACCATGTTCAAACCATATTCAACCAAGGGGTAAATGCAACTACAAACAACCACGACCCCGTGGAAGTGTTGCAATAAATTCAACCCCATTGCGAGCGATATATTCTATAAATACTAGTGGAGAGATGTGTGTTTTTACCATAGCTTTCTTTAGTTTTGTGTTTTGTTGGTTTGGTAGTACAGAAATTAGAATATAGATTTGCTTGGGCCTAACATGCATCCAATCACAGCAAGACTTAAAAATACTCGGTGGTAGGGCTGTCCACGGGTCGGATTCGACCCGACCCGACTTTTGTTGGATTGGTTAAGTGGTCACCCAAGCCCGACCGAAACCCTTGTTGGGTTCAAACCAAACCGAGCATTGATTGGTTTGGGTCGCATTGGATAGGTTGTAAACTAAAATCACAGATTCACAATACTCTCTCTGAAAATTACAGATCTAGAGTAAACTACCACAAAATCACAACTATTTTTTTCGATAAGCAAATCACAGCTATTCCACGGGCCATGGTTGATTCTAGAGGCAGAGAAGAGATGAGAAGAGAGAGAGAGAGAGAGAATGATTACATATCAAGGCTTGAAAAAGAGTATAACTGCAAACCGTTTTCAGGGGAAAATATCGTCGTCTTTAGCCTCCATGGGTTCGTTCTGTGTCCGTGCTTTTTTCGTGCCCTTGTCACGCTTTCCAAAATAATACACCAACCATACCCACGGTCCACCTAGAGTGATTGGCGACACGCTTTTATGGTGCCTTTTGTTGTTTTGTGCATGTGCTTTTTTTATGCCCTTACCACACTTTCCAAAACAATATACCAACCACACCCATGGTCCACCTAGAGTGATTGACACGTTTTCTTCTCTAACTTGATTGATTAATTTGATTCAAAAAGAATACATTCACCAAAAGGATAATTCACATAAAACATTATAAATTACAAAATCAATTGAAAAATTGCACGAACTTCCAAAAGGACAATTAAATTGAGATGGAGGAAATATTACTTAACACATCAAAGGGTGACATGCAGCCGATATTTCTAACTCTGACTCTCTGAAGCGCTCTCTCTCTCTCTCTCTCTCTCTCTCTCTCTCTCTCTCTCTCTCTC
>BPLS01011102.1:0-24292 GCA_019656275.1 Rhododendron kiyosumense | reverse complement strand
CACCCCACCAACTAGGAATATATATATATACTATATATACGGGGCGGTTCTGTGGACACCCTAAAAAAACACCTAAAAAAACACCTCATAGTTTCCGATCAAATTTTGACGATCCGAGCCGCTCAATGTGATCAGAACGTGATTTTAAGGGTACCCACGAGAAATCAGCAAAAAAAATGACCGGGAAGGGATTGATCCAAACAGTTTCGAACAGTTTTTTATTAAACGGTTCAAATAAAAACTGCTCAAATCAAGCCTTTTCCGGTCATTTTTTTTGCTAATTTTTCGCGGGCACCCTTAAAATCACGTTCTGCACGCATTGAACGGTTCGGATCATAAAAATTTGATCGGGAACTGTGAGATTGAGATTTAGGGTGTTTTTTTAGGGTGTCCATTGAACCGTCCCGATATATATATATATGTGTGTGTGTGTGTGTGTGTGTGTGTGTGTGTGTGGGGTATATCTATTGTATCTATTTTGGTTTATCTGTATCAGTTTTGTGTTGTGGTGGTGGTGGTGGTGGCGGCAGTAGCGGTGGTGGGGGTGTTGTGGAATTGGAGTGGTGGTGGAGTGGTTATGGAGGTGCTGGGGGGGTAGGGGTGGTGGTGGAGTAGTGGTAAATGTGGTGGTGGAAATGGAGGTTGTGGTGGCATGGTGGTGGTGGCGGCGGCATCGTAGTGGTGGAGTGGAGGAGGTGGTTACGTGGTGGTGATGGAGTGGTGGTGGAAATGAAGGTTGTGGTGGCATGGTGGTGGTGGTGGTGGAAGTGGTGGTTGAGTAGTGTTGGTGATGGAGTGGTGGTAGAGATGGTGGTGGAAGTAGAGGTTGTGGTGGCATGGTGGTGACGGCGGCGGCGTAGTGGTGGAAGTGGTGGTTGAGTGGTAAATGTGGTGGTAGAGGTGGTGGCGTGGTGGTAATGGAGTGATGGCATGGTCATTATTACGCCCCAATTTTTTAAACATGTTAATTAAATCATTTTCAATTGATTTAATAATTCATAAAACTAATATATGAGAAGTGAAATTTTATCAAACAGAGTTTAGCAGTGAAAACCTCAAATACCAAATTCAAACCTACTTAATTGTCTTACAAACCAACAAAATGAAATAGAGTTTGACAAATGTGATAACACTTATAAAAATTTAATTTAAAAGTACGTCAAAATGACATAGCTTCTAAGGATATGGCCTCCAAGGCTCAACAAACTCCCCTTCCTCAGTTGGGAAGTCTTCACCTTGGTACGGTTCGTCTTACAGTGGATTCTGCTCTTCGGTCTTTTGATTACCTGGCATGAAACGCCAGCCCAACGACACTATAATGAGTTTTGAAACTCAGTAGATAATCTCAACTCTACTAACCTCTTACTTTACAATTAACAGATCAACAATATAAAAATTCATAATACACAGAAGGTACAGATCGACAGCACATCGTCATTTTCATTACTATCCATCGATTGACATGAAATCTAAGGATCTTCTCCACAAGATCCTTTCCTCTCACATCCACCAACTTTGACCATCCCATAGAATAACTCTCCCTTTATTTGTTCTGCACCAGGGTTCTAAGCGAATATTACTAAATTATGTACTCAGTTAGGATTCGCCTACAACCATAATAATGGAACAGCTCACCATGACAACTCAGCATTAGGGGTCGCACTATCTCATTGTCAGGATCCTTTACCGTTTCCCAACTATACACACTGGGCATTTTACCATACCCATAATCTACACACTGGGTACTGTACCGTATTCAGGGATCCTTTATCGTTTCCCAAAATACTATACCCGGAGTCCTTTACCGTTCTCCACACACACATTGGTACTGTACCATATTTAGGATCTTTTACCGTATCCCAAATACTGTACCCGAAGTCATTTACCGTCCTCTACTCACACATTGGGTACTGTACCGTATTTAGGATCCTTTACCGTATCCCAAATACTGCACCCGGAATCCTTTACCATCCTCCACACACTCTAAGTACTTTATCGTACTCGGGGTTCTTTACCATTCCTCAACTCAACTAAAAGTACTTTACCGTACTAGGGTCCTTTACCGGCACCCAACATTCTCAATCAACTTTACCATTTTATCATTTACTTAAACATCATCTACACATTCACTACTCGAAACCATCCCATGAACCTAAGTCCATTCTAGCACGTACAACAAGATACAATCAATAACAGCTCAATTCACAACATGATACATTTCAATGAGATAAAAGTACATATCAAATAATATTGTGCAAGTAAGTAAACACGTAGTATTTTATGATCTGGTAAATCTAATTAGAATCCTAGTTGATACTGTATTTATAAATTTAAGATCTTACATGTAGCTAGTTACTTAGGCCCCATTCCAGAAACCTTCTTAAAAAATAAGTAACTTATTTCACATTTTCAAACTCAAAAATAATGTAAATGAAAAATAAATTTTCAATTTTTTTTGCATCGTATAAAAGATCTCAATGAGATCTTTCAAATAAGATCCATATTGCATATTTTTAAATTTCAATAAGTCCATAATTTTTAAGCTTGAAATTGCCTTCTTAAAAAATAAGGATTTTTTTCCCGTTGCGGAGCGGGGCCTATCAATTGTCCAACTGTACTTACTATATTTTCTTCCTCCTAGCATTATTATGAGGCTAACTAGTAGAAATCCAATCCTACATTTAGTACCAGAATCAGGCCTAAAGTTTTACTACTAATTTGTTAGGTTTACTCTCACTGTAATTATTTTACTATCTTAACATACTGAGTATTATAGTTTATACTAAACTAGTCATGATACTTTAATTAATGTAGTACTGTTGGTGAAAACAATAGTTTGAAACATGATAATATAAAATTTTATGCTTCTTGATATTGTAATAATCTAGGCTTATCTACTATTTTGGTCCCTACAAAATATACTCGGTTTCATTTTCGTCCTCACAAATTTTTTAGTTTCAATTTTACCCTTCTTGTTTTGAACTGATTTCAATGTTACCCTTCCGTCAAAAAATGAACGGAAATATACCAAGTGGCTAATGGAAAGCTTATATGGACTGTGGCTCCCACCCTCTTCCCTTCCCTATATCATTTTTCCTCAAAATTGATCTAGAGAAACAAGTACAATAAACCCTAACCCTAAACGAAGAAATCAGGAAAATTGTTCTTAAATAAACAAACTGTTGTTTGCAATTCAGTGGCAAATAGAAACAGCCAACAAAATCACTAAACCATAAAAATCTGGTTGAACAAAATCACCCCATTATACGGTGTCGTTCTGCAGGAAATCGGCTGGCCGTTTGAACAAACTTGCGAATCTCACTCTCGTTGCCGTCAATCCCATACTCCATGTACCTTCATCCTCTTCGTTAGCATTGGTAATCCCAAAGATAAATTATTTCCTGAGTTAAGATTATTATTTTAGGAGAGGTTCTCATTTCTTGGTATTTTGGTTCACGCGCACGGCCCTTTCCAAATTCGATGGTGGGTCTTGTGAGTGGGAAGAGAGAAAGAGAGATGAGAGAGAGAGAGAGAGAGAGAGAGAGAGAGAGAGAGAGAGAGAGTTGATTTGGGAGAACACGTTCATGAAATCAATTTGGTTGGGCAGAGGCTTTGGGAACATCTATCAGCTACCTTTACAGTTATTACTTACTAATGTCCATGATAATAATAATAATAATAACAATAATAATAGATAACATAATATTTTCACAAATTTGTCTTGTGTATTGCGTTACTATGAACTGTAATCTATTTATCATTAATCTAAAATAATCATTATTTTATTATAATGAAGTTTAGTAAATGTTTGAATATATTATAATTATGTTCGCATTCGGCACACAATTAGTATTACGCATTCTATAATTTCAAGGTTACAGAAGTGTAAAAGAAAGGATTCTAGTCAAAACATGTCTAGGGCCGAAATCAAAAACTAATTAATGCAGGAGTTGAATCTAGCATGAAAATAATTACAGGGGGCAAACTGAAATTTCATAGCCTGACTTTTAAAACTAAACGTGCATGCTACAGTGCACTTTTCGGAAAAACAGAGTATCATTTGGATTTCACGGTTTTGATCTGTAACCCGATTTCAACTATTAATACTCCTTCAACTCAACATATAGGGATTACTTTATACTTAGGAGATGTTGTTTGAGAGAATAAGAAAAGTGTATAGGGTGTTAATAAACCCTAACACAAATAACTATTATTTATATTAAGAAATAACTTGATACAAGACTTGTTTAACCAATGTGGGACAAGACTCATAACAACTAATTAAATATTCCAACACTCTCCCTCAAGCTGGAGAATAAATATCACAAAGTCCCAGCTTATTACATAACAACTCTAACCGGGGCTTGAACAATGACTTAGTAAACATGTCAGCCAATTGAGCACTTGTAGACACAAAGGGAGTAGTTATCACGCCATCAACTAACTTCTCACGCACCAAATGACAATCAACTTCAATAGGCTTAGTTCTCTCATGAAATACCGGATTGGATGCAATGTGAATTGCTGCCTGATTATCACAATACAATTTCATTGGCAATTGCACACTAAATCCTATCTCCTCAAGAAAAGATCGCACCCATACAATCTCACATGTTGTGTGGGCCATTGCTCTATACTCTGCCTCTGCACTAGACCATGCAACTACTGTTTGTTTCTTACTCTTCCAGTTGACAAGGTTTCCACTGAGAAAAACACAATATCCTGTAGTAGATCTCCTGTCAGAAGGTCCTCATGCCCAATCAGAGTCAGTAAAAGCCTCAACACGTAAGTGACTATTAGCTCGATAAAACAAACCACATCCTGGATGAGCCTTGAGATACTTTACAATTCTAAGAACAGCCTCCCAATGTGAAAAACGAGGAGCAGACATAAACTGACTCACAATACTAACTGCGAACGAGATATCTGGACGTGTAATAGTAAGATAGTTTAATTTACCAACCAAGCGACGATATTGGTCAGGGCTAGAAAACAGCTCCCCCTGATCAACACACAATTTGACATTAGGATCCATAGGAGTATCGACAGGCTTCGACCCCAATAAACCAGTCTCATCTAGAATATCTAACACATATTTTCTCTACGATAAACTAATGCCATCTTTAGATTGTGCAACCTCAATACCCAAGAAATATCGCAACCTTCCCAGATCTTTGGTATGAAACTGACTCTGCAGAAATACCTTCAACTCATCAATACCTTTTTGATTATCACCCGTAATAATAATATCATCCACATAAACAATCAATAATACTTTCCCTTGGTCAGATGAGAGAAAAAAAACCGAATGATCAGACTGACAGCGACTCATTCCAAATTTCAAAACTGCATCACTGAACTTGCCAAACCAGGCCCGAGGAGACTGCTTAAGACCATATAGTGCTTTGCGAAGACGACATACCCGATTACGCTCCCCCTGAGCAACAAACCCAGGTGGTTGCTCCATATAAACTTCCTCCTGAAGATCCCCATGAAGAAAGGCATTTTTAACATCCAACTGGAATAAAGGCCAACCAAAATTGGCTGCAAGGGAGATAAGAAGGCGGACAGAACCAAGCTTGGCAACGGGAGAAAAAGTTTCAGCATAGTCAACACCATAAGTCTGAGTATATCCCTTAGCAACAAGCCGAGCTTTGTAACGCTCAACAGACCCATCAGGATGATATTTGACCGTAAAGACCCACCTGCAACCAACAGTAGACTTTCCTGGCGGAAGAGAAACCAACTCCCAAGTGCCATTGTCATGTAGAGCAGACATCTCAGCCTCCATAGCTGTCCGCCACTCAGAAACAGAAAAGGCCTCCCGTACAGTGTTAGGAACAAAAATAGACGAAACAGAAGTAGTAAAAGCACGAAGGGACGGAGACAAGTGAGCATAGGAAACAAACCGATCAATAGGGTGAGAAGTGCAAGACCGAATACCTTTGCGAAGAGCTATAGGAAGACCAGGTGATGATAGAGGTGGAGGCGGAGGCGGAGGTGGTGATGGAGGTGGTGGAGGTGGCGGTGGTTGTGGAACAAGATCTTGAGACGGAGGAGGCGCGGAAGAAGGCACTGGTGGGGCTGTTAATACTTTTTGCCGACGAACATACACCTGCAAGGGTGGCACAGATGGTACACAAACAGGAAACACAGACTCAGTCTCAGGAAGGTCAACTGGAGTACGGTGACCCGAGTAAAAGGGTAATGACTCATTAAACGTAACATCAGCACAAACAAAATGACGATGTAGAGACGGTGAGTAACACTTATACCCTTTCTGAGTGCGCGAGTATCCCAGAAAAATACACCGAATCGACCGTGGATCAAGTTTGTCCCGGTCAGGATCAAGAGTATGAACATAACAGGTGCACCCAAATACTCGTAGGGGTAATAAGTGAAGAGGCTGACCAGAAAATAAAATCGTATAGGGTATCTGACCGCCTAGGACTCTAGATGGCATACGATTGATCAAATAACATGCTGTAAGAACAGCATAACTCCAATAAGACTTAGGAACTTGCATTTGGAATAACAGAGCACGCATAACCTCCGATAAATGCCTAATCTTGCGTTCGGCAACTCCATTTTGTTGTGGAGTCCGAGCACAAGAAGATTGGTGAATTATACCATGATCATCAAAAAACTTAGAAAGAGAATTATGAAAATATTCACCTGCATTGTCAGAACGAAATATACGAATACAAGCATTATCAAACTGAGTTTTGATCTCTGTATAAAATGACTTAAAAATAGAAGACAACTCTGACCTCTCTTTCATGAGATAAAGATACGTGACACAAGAGTAATCATCAACAAAGATAACATAATATTGGAAGCCAAAGACATTAGGAACACGCATTGGACCCCAAATATCAGAATGAACTAATTGAAAAGGACGAGACACATGACTCTCAACCCTAGGATAAAAAGACACTCGATGATGTTTACTAAACTCACAGACACGGCTACATGAAGGTACCAGCCGTTTAAGGTTTTGAAGGGATGGATGACCAAGACAACAATGATATTGATATGGTGTCACCGAAGACTGAAGGGCAACAAAGCTAGGGTGAACATTGTCGGTAAAGTAATACATGCCACCACGTTCAGTACCACCACCAATTTTCCTCCCCGTCTTGAGATCCTGAAACACACAACCACCGGGGAAGAATGTGACAGAGCAATTTAAAGATTTGGTAAGTTTACTAACAGACATAAGGTTTAATGGAAAACGAGGAACATGTAATACGGAATCTAAAGTCAAAGAAGAAGTGACAGAAATAGAACCTAACCAGTAATATCAGTGGTAGAGCCATCGGTTAGTGTAACACGAGATGGTTTATCAATAGACCGATAGCCAAAGAGAATAGTAGATGTACCAGTCATATGATCAGATGCACCAGAATCAATGACCCAAGGAATAGAAGAAAAAGAATATGCAACAAACGCAACGGAAGAACTTGTCTGAGTTAGCGTTGCAATGGATGAACCTGTCTGAAGTGACACAAGGCGTTGGTACTCTTCCGCGGAAATAGTCACTATGGCATCAGTAGAATGAGTAACTGGCCGAGTAGAAGGCCAACCATGAAGATCCCAACAATACTCAACTGTATGATTGTTGCCATTACAATAGGTGCAATGTCGAGGAACACAACCACGACGATGATTGCTACTACCATCTTGACCAAACTCATGGCTTACACAACGAGTGCCAGAATTAGGGTAACGACCACCAAAAACCCTATCACTAAACCCATAATCTCGACCACGAAAATCAGAAGCAAACTCACCACTCTCTTCCATTGCACTGAATTAACAACCACCAATAAGAACCAACTAATAGAATCAACAACTACCAACAGATCACCAAACCAGACGATCACCCAACATCATCAACAGCACAAGATCATATGCGATCAACCAAACAACCGAAGATTAACTCCGTCTACCAACAAGTCGACGACCATAAACAAATCATGGAACAATACTTGCTAATAACAATACTAAAATCAACAGGCCTCAATAATCCAAACATTCATACTACTGACGGTAACCAATCGAGAACACCAACCAATAGGCGACATAGACAGCAACAAATCGAGATTTAGATCGATACCTCAGAAAACAACACATAAATCGAGATGCATGTGACTGATCCCATCCGAACAAGGCTAGAAACACTGAATGAACAACATGAGACAAATCTGGCTGCCAGCGAAAACCTTTCAAACAATTTCAAAAATAAATCGTGGGATGCTGGGCTGTTTTGAACACTATTCAGGGGGATTCAAACCATATTTAGGAGTTTTGAGAGTTGATTATAATGAATGAGGGTTGATTCGGGCTCGATTGGGGGGGGGTGATCAAGGTTCTATTAGGGTTTTTCAAGAGTTCCAAAGGTTGTTTAGCAATTTCGAATGGGTTTGGTGCATGGGGTTAGGGTATCAAAGGGGATTTCAAGGTGAACAGTGCTCGCGATGAACAATACCTGCGATGAACAGTACTCGCGTGAATAGTACCGCGATGAACAGTACTCGCGATGAACAGTAACAGTATGTGGTGATGATGGGTGGTGGGGCATGGGTTACGATTATGATTAGGTTTAGGGTTGGATTAAGGGTGGCTCTGATACCATGTTGTTTGGGAGAATAAGAAAAGTGTATAGGGTGTTAATAAACCCTAACACAAATAACTATTATTTATATTAAGAGATAACTTGCTACAATACTTGTTTAACCAATGTGGGACAAGGAGAAAGTAGGAAAGCAATTATACTACCTTTAATACGGACAAAGCGATTCAGTGGAATCTGGTGGGTTTTCGTTTGGCGGCGAAAGATTGGTATTCTAGCAGCAATTTTGGACTGAAATAACTTGACCAAACCTCTGTTGTTTTGGACGATTCTTGTATCTAACACGAAGATCTTAAAATGCTTTACAACTTTCGTGAAGAAATCTAAGCCCCAAAACCATTCAAACTAGGAGAAAAGTCCTGTGTGCTGTCTGGAAACAGAAATTTGAAAATTTCACTGAACTTTGGATGGCGATAACTCTATCAATCATTGACCGTTTTGGGTGATTCTTGGGTTGAAATTGAAGCTCTCGACGCCCTCTACAACATTTGTGAAGAAACTCAGGCCTAAAAACGACATCAACTAGGAATAAATAGGTCGTGAACAGAGGTACGTGATATGGATGAGAATGGAGTTTGTGGGATTTAAGATTTGCTGATGTGAGTGCATGGGATGAAGAAACTACAGCGTTCGTAAAACGCTATTATAGGTACAGAATAGATAGGGGGCAGAAAACGCTGTTGAATGCTTGATACTTTTAATAGCATCCGCTAATACAGCATTTCCTAGAACGCTATGTATATCTTTCCATCTGAAAAGGATAGGGAGATGGGTTTGGATTTTGTAGTAGAGGTGGAGTAATATAGGGAAGTAGTGGAGGAAGGTGAGAGTGTGAAATGTCATAGAGATAAGAGGGAGAGATAGTTTAGAAAGAGTTTGAAAGAGAGTGGATAAGTGAAAAGATAGAGATGGAGGGAGAGATAAGTGAGGGATGGGTTACCAAATCCCATAAATTGTGGGATGGTTACTAGTATGAATAATATAGATAAATATGCACACACATTTATAGTTCCAAGTTGAATTAAAATTTTGCTACACTAATTTTAGTCACGAAAAATTAATCTAGGTTCTGGTTTAATCTAATTACACTTTTAAATAGTTAATTGATTACTATAGATTATTTGATTAAAAATAATTTCTTTATTCAAAAAAAAATAGGGCAAAAATCCTGGTTGTTACAGTCGTGGTGGAAGTGGAGGTTGTGGTGGCATGGTGGTGGTGGTGGCGGCGTCGTAGTGGTGGTGGTGGAAGTGGTGATTGAGTGGTAGAGGTGGAAGTGGTGGCATGGTGGTGGTAGAGGTGGTGGTGGAAGTGGAGGTTGTGGTGGCATGGTGGTGGTTGAGTAGTGGTGGTGGAGGTCGATGTGGTGGCGTGGTGGTGATGGAGTCGTGGTGGAAGTGGAGATTGTGGTGGCATGGTGGCGGTGGTGGCGATGGTGGAAGTGGTGGTTGAATGGTGGAGGTGGTGGCGTGGTGGTAAAGGTGGTGGTGGAAATGGAGGATTTGGTGGTATGATGGTGGTGGAAGTGGTGGTTGAGTGGTGGTGGTGGAGGTGGTGGCGTGGTGGTAATGGAGTGGTGGTAGAAGTGGTGGTGGAAGTAGAGGTTGTGGCAGCATGGTGGCGGTGGTGGTGGCGTCGTGGTGGTGGTGGTAGAAGTGGTGGTTAGGTAGTGGAGGTAAAAATAAAAAATCAACAGATACAACAAAAATGAACAGATATACTAATTAATGCTAATCAACGCCAGTCAACGATCAAAATTAAAAAAAAATTAAAAAATGAACAGATACACAAAAAATGAACAGATACGCCAGTCAACGCCTGGCGACTTCCGAGGGTATATTTTTGAGAGACCGAGTGCCAATTGTCCTAGAGACTATAAGGGAAAACGTAGATGGACTAATTGTGGCATAAACACCTAAACTATGTCCTCCTACTCAATTTACCCTTGAAAATAGAAGCAGTGCCCGGACTAGCCACTGTAGGGGGATGAAAACAATTAGTGCTCTGGATAACACCAAACTGCAATAGCCTCACATGCCTCTACACCGGAATCCTAGTTCTTCGTCAGAACCATAATATGCAAAACAGACAAGGGTTGAGTGCACATTTGCCTCTCGTGGCAAAGGCCCTCCGGTGCCTAAGTTAGTATCACGAACTAGCAATAAACCCTAATTATCAGTATGAAGACAATAAGAGATCACCAAACATTGCGTACCTTTTACCTCCAGGTTTATCTCGTATTTATAAATTCAGGGATGCTTGCTGCCCAAGCATCCCTGTTGCCTTAGGATTCCTACCTTGTATAGGAAACCTAGTATCTCATGGATTCTCGTTCCCTTATCTGCATAATAGCTTAACCTTTGTGGGACTCTCGGTCCTCTTGGGACTCTTTCCCTAATCATCCGAATACCCCACTCACGTTGGGTCTCTTGCACTGACCCTATATACTCGGGATCTTATTCATTTACGGAATATTATTATTCTGGAACCTTCTGGAGCATTCTTGTCGCATCACGATTTAGGGCAACTTATTTCCCTGTTCAGCTACCTTTTTACCAAACAGTCCACATAGACCAATGACCTTTCATGCCACTGGTTCTTATCGTCACATTTGGACAAACGACTTCTCATGTCTTTTGTCCTTATCAGCCGAACAGACTGCCTGTATTAATGATTTCTCACGTCACTGGTCCACATCGCCGTTCATCGCACTGCCCGGCGATAAGGCCTATCTCGCTTATCACGTGCCCCTGGTACATCACTTGCTCGGTTACTAAGTGTACTTGTTCGGGAATACCTCCCTACAATTGCTCCCCAGCTTTATCCGTCTGCCACTGTTCGGGGGCAATGGGTGAAGCTTTTTAGAAACAACGGTTCTGGACCATACTCGTCTAGCCCGGGCAGTCATCATGTTTAATACCCTTTGATGTTTTTTGGCGGCTTCGTCATTATACCGTCTCGGGGCAATGACTCCACGTGGCGTATCTCGTACGCTTTGCATTAAATTTGAACAGACGTTTCTTCCAAACGTCGTTAGCACGTTTTTCGCTTTCCGTTACTTTAACTCGTAACGGCGTGGAGAGAGACGTTTCGTCTCCGTTCTCTGCCCTTAAACCTCTGAAAGGGTTCTTTTGGGCTTCTACTCAAAACATTTTGAATCTCATCTTTCGTCAAAAACTCTCCATTCTTTCCGCCATAACCGCCGCTTCAAAGCTTTCGACCGTACTTCTTACCGTCGCCGCTGCAACCATCGTAAAATTCTTCATTCTTTTCTCGTATCTCGTACTGGGATTTCCTCGTTTTGAGTCATCTACTTCTTAGGGTTCCATTCGTGCCCATTTCTAGATTCTTCTCCTTAAGTCGTACATATCCATGGCAGATAACGATGAAAATCCCCTAAAACCTGGTAAGTTTAGGAAGCTATGTGAAACCCCTGCTGCCATGGCGGCGTTTAGGACGGAATATAACATTCTTGACAACGTTGGCCTCAAACTCGCCCCTTTGGGCGCAGATAGGGATGGGGGCTCGTGGGACAGGATGTGTATCCCAATAGTTGCCATCGTTGAGGGAGGAGTTAGATTTCCCCTCCACCCTCTACTTCGTCAGGTCCTGAATAGGTATCGCCTCACCCTCATGCAAGTTTCTACAAACGTATTTAGGCTAGTGATGGGGATCGTGGCTTTGAATAGGATCTTAGGGACCCAATTGGGAATTTGGGACATCCAATGGTGGTACAGCATTGTGCTAAACCCCGAGTACAATACATTTTACTTCAAGGTTAGGAGGGCAGACAAACGGCTCGTGCTAATCTGCCTGACTCCGCTCGTGACCATGAGATTGATTTCCTCTACATAACGGGAGCATTCGAACCAATAGGGGAAGATGGCCAAGTGATAGGGCTCCATTGCCCGCACATATGGGGCTATCCACGTATGCTCTCGATTCCGTCCTGTAATGCTTTGTTTACTGCTTTCTCATAGTTTTTCCATGCTTATAATTTTCGTTTTCTGTATTTCGATCTTGCAGTTGACAACGCTAACAAAGGTCCCAGACGCGTTCCGAGTCACGTCCGAATAGAGTACATTAATCGAATTCTGAAATACACAGGGGAGCCTGGTACCCGAACAGCTGGTAGGGGTCGAAATGCAGACGTGTTGCTAGGATACAATCCTGCATATAGAGGGGTCATCGACAGAAGGCTCGCCAATCCTAGTGCCAGCACTGCTTCCACATCAACTACTCCCCAGTCATCAAGTTCGAGGCACGACACCGGAGTTACGGTTGCCGGGCAGCCTGGTGAGGTCCCTATCTCAGAAGGCGTCTCGCTTCCTCGTCTGCAGCTAAGAAGGTCCACACGACATCAAGTCGAGCAGTCAGCCCTCGAACGCGACACCAGCCAATCTTCGTCACCTGGATACTCAGCTTCGCCTCTTTCGCCAGGTACAATGACCCGCCAGCCCTTAAACCTAAGTTCTCTTTTGTCTGTTTCTGCCCGTGGTCGTGGGCGTGGCTCTGGCCGGGCAGCATCGACCAGGCACGCTCCACCACCACCCCATCGTAACAGGGGTGGTTCGATTCGATCCTCCTCATCTCCCCGCGAGTCTGACGCACTGAACGAAGGTGATGACGCTCACCGGGACAAACGCCCGAGGAGTGAAGGCTCTGGGGACGTCCTAGCAGGTTCGAGCCAACCTCCAGTCTCGCCCAGACCACAAGCATTACCTCAAAGCTGGACCCCCCAACTCATTAGGGGTGATCGGCCCGTGCATGCTGGTGATAGCGCCAGCTCCTCTGAGACGGCATTGGCTCTTGCACAAGGGCTACTCTTGCCGGTCGACATGCAAAAGGAGGCCGGATCATCTCCTAATCGGCTTGTATCCACCGGACTCGTCAGTGGGATCAAGGTACTTAGTTACATAATCTAACCTCATACACTTTTCGTGGTTTTGTAAGAATTTTGACGTTCGAGTTATTTTTGAGTTCCTCAGTTTATCCAGAAGATGGTGACGCTAGGGCAGAAATTCCAAGCTGCCGAGACTGAGAGGGTCAAATTGCTTAACGACAACACAAGGCTGCTCCGAACAGTCACGAGGCTCGAGAGGGAAAGAGATAATGCCAAGGCAGACTACGCTGAGGCCAAGGGCAGTCTTGAGACCGCGGAAGGCAACCTTAAGCAAGCATTGGCAGAGATTGACAATACTAAGAAGGCGGCCTTCGAAGCTGGATACGATGAGGGGTTTAATGCTACAACGGCCAACTACGTGGGACAAATACCAGAACTTCAGGACCAGATCTGGGCTGAAAGCTGGGAAGCTTGCTTGACCAAGGTCGGTGTGGCTAAGGACTCGCCCCTTTGGCAGGACAACGATTTACCAAGCAAACATGCTCAAGTTGTGGATGAACCCCAGGGGAATCCAAAAGATGACATCGATCAACAGATCGAAGATTTTGCTGGTGTTGAAGAAGGTACGCCTACTGAAGTTCTGAGGACTGCTGCGTTAGAGTCACCTGTTCGGGAATCAACCAATGATCCCGTTGTTGAGGAAGGAGATACTGGCGGTGACGGTATCTCAACAGAGATTGTCACAGAGGCTGCAGACCTACTTGCTCCTGAGGTCCAAGAATTGGACTAAATCTGGTAAGCATGTTATTTCTGATTCGTAGAACAACTTTGCAGGTCCTGCGCGACCGTAGTCATTTCAGCCTTGCGGGGCACCAGAAGAACTCTCTTTTTCTTTCCTTTTCTTTGTTCTTGTTTTGGTAACAAACCCTTCCGTGTTTGTTAAATGTTTTTACTAAGCGTTTTGTGGGTATTTCATACCTCTCTACGTATCTAAACTCTAACTGTTTTATAACTTAGCATCCCGTGCTTTGGTTTATACTTCTCATGCTCGGATAAGTTAACGGGTCAAAGCATCCGTCAATCAAGTATTTCGTACTTGATTTCTTTCATGTTTACGTATGCAAGTTACAGATTTTACTAAGTATATTCATACTTAGATATTTCACAAATATTTCGTACTTGAGGTATCTCATACCAAATTTTGATCAAAATTCCTTGTGGGTATTTCATACCGTGGATGCTGATGCATGTATTCAAATGCATCTCTAAGTTTAGTATCTCGTACTTTACTTTATGCTTCTCATGCTTGGATAAGTTAACGGATCAAAGTATCCAGTAATCAAGTATTTCATATTTGATTTCTTACATGTTTGCGTATGCAAGCCTCAGTTAACAAGTATTTCGTACTTGGGGTATCTCACACCAAACTTTGATCAAAATTCCTCGTATTTAAATCAAAAGTTAAATGTAAGTTTCTCGAACTTATAGTATCTCATACTTTTTAGCACAATCACTTACTCAAATAATTGTATCCAAACAGTTGCATGTTTTTGTATGCATCCCAAGTGTCTTCGTACTTGGGGTACACTTGATTACAAGTTTCTCATACTTTTAGCGTTTATTCGTGCGCAGTTATTAAGCTATCAAGCATAGATGTATTCGTATATGGTGTTCGTGCCAATCTCATGCTCCCCAATATGAATAAGGAAAAGAAAACCAGTATTCCATATTTCATATTAAAAACCCAATATTTTCAAAAAGCTGAACATACTTTGAGGAAAAGGATGTCTTTATTCATAGACTGAACTTAATGGGGCGTTATTCGTACCCCTTGCAACTAAAACAGAGCAAAACACAATATAAAATAAGAGAAACAAGGGAATTTCATTCGTAATTCCCACATAATCACGTGGTGCAATCTAAAATAAAACCCAATTCTTTTAAACAAAGAATTTTCTCAGATTATGGACATTCCACGGCCTCAAAATCGGGTTGCCGTCCAGATCAGCTAATCTGTAGGCCCCTATGCCCACAATCTCAGTTACTCGATACGGGCCCTCCCAGTTGGCCCCTAGTTTGCCTTCGTTGGCCACCTTGGTATTGCCGAGCACCTTTTGTAGTACAAGGTCCCCAACACCAAACTCTCGAGGGTGAACGTGCTTGTTATAGCTCTTCATCAGCTGTTCCTGGTAAGAAGCTAGATGAACCAACGCTCTCTCCCTCCTTTCCTCGGCGAGATCAAGCTCAATTTTGAGGGCTCTGTCATTGCCCCCACTCTCAACCAACGCGGTCCTGTTGGTTGGGAGGCCGACTTCCAAAGGTATGACTGCCTCTGTGCCATATGCCAACGAGTAGGGGGTCTCTCCCGTAGACCTCCTAGGAGTTGTCCTGTGTGCCCATAGAACAAGAGGCAATTCATCGGGCCATTTCCCCTTGGCCTTATCCAACCTCTTCTTGATCCCGTCAAGAATGGTTTTGTTAGATGCTTCTGCCTGCCCATTACTCTGAGGGTAGGCTGGAGTCGAATAGTAATTTCGGATTCCATACTGGGAACAAAAAACCTTAAATTTCTTTTGAAATTGGGACCCATTATCTGTGATCAAAGAATAGGGGACCCCAAATTGAGTAATGATACTCTTCCACACGAACTTTTCTATCATAGGCTCGGTGATTTTGGCCAATGGTTTTGCCTCAATCCATTTAGTAAAATAGTCCGTTGCGACCAGCAAGAACTTTCGGTTCCCAGTTGCTTTGTGGAGGGGGCCCACGATGTCCATTCCCCATTGAGCAAACGGCCAAGGACTTGTCAAAGGCACCAGATCCTCAACTGGTGTTCGAATCATTGGTGAGAATTTCTGACACTTCTCACAAATTTTAACATACATCTTTGCATCTTCCTGCATATGTGGCCACTAGTAGCCTTGGGTAATTGCTCGGTGGGCAATGGATCTGCCCCCAGCATGACTTCCACATGTTCCTTCATGTATTTCGTGAAGAAATTTTTGCACTATCTCGGGGTGTACGCACAGCAAATATGGGCGCGTGAAGGATTTTCTGTAAAGCTTCCCTTCTGGGGACAGCCAAAACCTTGCAGACTTGGTCTTGACCTTATGAGCCTCCTTTTTATCGACGGGGAGTATTTCATCTCGTAAAAACTCCATAATTGGGTCCATCCAACTTGGACCTTGGTTCACATCCAAGATTAATTCCACGCTTCTCCCAATGCTCGGCTCTGTCAGATACTCAACTGCCACTCTTCGCTTGAGTTCGGCTGGGACCGTTACAGCCAGCCATGCTAGGGAATCGGCATGAGCTTTCTGTCCAAAACTTATCTGTTCAATGTGGACCCTTTCGAAGGTATCACGTAAATCTTTGGCCGCTTCCACATATGCTGCCATCTTCTCATTCCGGGCCTGATATTCCCCAGACAACTGATTCACCAAAAGCTGTGAATCACAATGCACCCTTACCCGTTTTGCTTTCAGAGTCTTCGCACTTCTCAATCCAGCTAAGAGTGCCTCGTACTCCGCCACATTATTTGATGCACTGAAACCAAGCCGAACAGACAATTCTATCATCACTCCTCCCGAAGGAAAAAGGACAACCCCTATTCCTGAACCAGTGTTACAAGTTGATCCGTCTACGAATAATTTCCACTCCGTATCGTCCTGTTCGGCTGAGACTTTATCCTTCGTGGACAATGTCTTATTCTCCTGTTCCTTTTTCGTAGGAGGCAAGGGAGCTACCGTGGGAGAGAACTCCGCCACAAAATCAGCCAACACTTGGCCTTTGATTGTTGTTCGTGGTTGATAATCAATATCATATTGACTCAACTCGACGGACCACGTTGAGATTCTTCCTGAAAAATATGCCTTTCGTAGTAGCGACTTCAGTGGAAATTCGGTATAGACCACAACCTTGTGGCTTTGGAAGTAGTGTGGCAATTTCTTCGTTGCTGTCCTAAGTGCCAAGATGAGTTTCTCTAGGGGCAGATATCTCATCTCTGCGTCTAGCAATGTCTTGCTAACATAATATATTGGGATTTGCTCGATTCTTAGATCCCTTAACAGGACTGCACTCACAGCATGCTCAGAAACAGCTAAGTACAAAATCAAGGACTCACCTGGCTGTGGGGTTGACGGAAGAGGAGGCTCGGCCAGATACTTCTTCTGGTCCTGGAAAGCTTGCTCACATTCTGCTCCCCATTCGAACCCTTCCCTCTTTTTTAATAACTGAAAAAAGGGCCTACATTTATCACTTGATCTGCTGATAAATCTATTAAGTGCTGCAGCCATCCCAGTTAGTCTCTAGACCTCCTTCGTGGTTTTGGGACTTTGCAGCTTCTGCAGGGCTGCAATCTGATCTGGGTTGGCCTCAATTCCCCTCATGGTGACCAGATGCCCTAGGAGCTTCCCTGAACCAACCCCAAGCGCATATTTCGAGGCGTTGAGTTTCAGCTTGTACTTCCTCAAGATTTCAAAGACTTCTCTCAAATCCGTAATATGCCCTCGCCTATCTTGGCTTTTCACCACCATATTGTTTATGTAAACCTCCATAGTTTTCCCGAGCAGCTCCTTGAACATGATAGTTGCAAGCCTTTGGTATGTCGCCCCTGCGTTTCTAAGCCCAAATGGCATAACACTATAGCAGTACAAACCTCGTGGGGTGATAAAAGATGTCTTCTCCTGATCGGGCCCAAACATAGCAATTTGATGATATCCTCGATACGCATCAAGAAAACTCATTCGCTCGTAGCTAGCTGTTACATCAACCAACTAGTCTATTCTTGGGAGAGGAAAACTGTCCTTGGGACAGGCCTTGTTCAGGTCTATGAAGTCCACACAAACACGCCACTTCCCATTCTTCTTTTTTACTACCACGGTGTTGGACAGCCATTCAGGGTAGTAAACTTCACGTATTGCCTTTGCCTCAAGTAATCGATTAACTTCTTCAACAACAGCATCCACGTGCTGTACGGCCGCCCTACGTTTTCTTTGAATAACTGGCTTATGCTGAGGGTCAACATTCAAATGGTGACAGATTATATCAGCATCTACACCGGGCATCTCTTCTGGTACCCACGCGAATACATCAACATACTCCTTTAAAAACTGTATTGATTCATCCTTTTCCTCTGCTGGTAACGATTTCCCGATCAAAAAGTATCTTTCAGGATCATCCTCGTTGATCTGAATTTTGTCTAAACCCTCGATTACCTTATCAGCCGGACATCGCCCGACATCCTCGATAGTCGGTTGATCCGGTACTTCCAATGTATGAACGTGTTGGGCCTTTGGGGCTCTTTTGACGATGGAAATCAGACATTGTTGGGCCACTTTCTGGTTGCCCCTAACTACTTTGATCCCATTGGATCCTGCGAATTTTACCATCTGGTGGTAAGTCGAGGAGACTGCCCTCATCTTGTGCAACCAGGTTCTTCCTATAATCACGTTATAGGAAGAAGGAACATCTACGACCAAAAAGTCTGTCCTCAAGACAACTGATCCAGCCCGAGCAGGCAACGTTACTTTTCCAAGGGGCCAGACTGCCCCTGCACCAAACCCAATCAAGGGTGTTGTGGACTGCTTCAAATCTGTCTGGGCCAGACCCAGCTTCTTAAACGCGTCGTAGTACATCACCTCTGTACAACTTCCTGAATCCACTAGGATCCTTTCGATGTCATACTTCCCAACCCATAGGGTTATGACCAAAGCATCGTTGTGGGGTACCTGAACTTCCCCCAAGTCATCATCCGTGAACACTATGCTCTCTTTGCATACGTTGTTCTCTCGTCCTCTCTTCTTACCCAATCGCATCACATGCTGATCGTGCTTAAACTGCCTCTGTAACAGCCTAACCTCATTTCTCATATAAGGCGTGGCCAACCCATGTATCATATGGATTACCCCTTTAGGATTCTGCTCGTAATCCAGTTCCATGGCTTTCCCGTTTTCCTTGGGATCTTCCTGGATAAACTCCTTGAGATAGCCTCGAGAGACCAAATCGTCAAGGTGTTTTTTGTACATCTCGCAATCTTCAGTCTTGTGGCCCCAATCTTTGTGGTAGCTGCAGTGCTGATTCGTAGCACATTTAGCGTCTTTGTCCCCGCCTAGACTTGGGGGCCACTTGAAATATGGCTAATTCTTTATTCGATAAAGAATCCTATAAATTGGTTCCTTCTAAACAGTAGTGATAGAAAAGAAGGATTTGGAATCAGGTGCTTGCTTTTCCTTGTACGTATCCTTCTTGGCCTGCCCATACCCCTTCCTCTCCTTGTACGTCTTGGGCTCAGGCTTATCCACCTTTTTGGCAGGTGTCTTGGGCTGCTCGGCAGCAATCCCGCCATCCTCGCGGAGTATGTCATCCTCCATTCTAGCGTGCTGCTCTATTCGCTCCATCAGTTTGGCCAACGTAGCCACCGGATGTTTATTCAGTGAACGACGCAGTTCTCCCCGAACAGGCAAACCAGTTTTGAAGGTTGCTATGGCATACTCCTTACTGCAACTTTCAATTTTGTTGAAAGTTTCCCAGTACTTCTTTGCGTAATCTCTGATCGGCTCGCTCTCCTCCTGTTTCATGGTGGAAAGACTCTCAAACGTCTTTGGGGCCTTTCTACTTGTCAAAAACGGAGCAGTGAATTCCTCTACCAACTGCCTCCATCCTTTTATGGATCGTGGTGCCAATTTATGAAACCAAGACAAGGCCACCTTGCCTAGACTTGATGGGAACATCTTGCACAGAATGGCATCGTCGCCATCGTGCATGAACATAGCCTGCTGATAGTGCTGTATGTGAGCCACAGGGTCCGTGTTTGTCTCGTAAAGCACAAATGCTCCGTGTTTCACTCTGCTCGGCAATTTGGCTTCCTGCAGCCTCCTTGTAAAAGGGGAGGCTGCGATGTTACTCAGGGCTTTTCGTGCCGCTTCTCGTGCAGACACTGTCCCTTCCTCACTTTCCTTTGTTTTGTGAGCCATAGTTTTGGCCCATTCAGCATCAGGCCTCTCGTACCTGTCACGGTGATGTTTTCTTGTTTCTTCCTCGGGTGTGGAACTTCGCTCTCTGCTCCTTCTTCTTCGTGAAGAAGCCCTTCGCCTTTCTAGTGTTCGGTCTTTGCTTCTGCTTCTCCTTCTTCGTGGGGAAGCTTCATACCGTCTCGTGGTAGGACTATTGCTCCTGCTCCTTCTTCCTCGTGAATGAGGCTCTTTATGGACTAGCAGAGCCCGTCTATCTTCTCCAAAATGCCTTCGTGATAGTCCGGAATCTTCTGGGTGATCTCGTACCCGCTGTAACTCTCGTGTTTCGTACTCTCGTTTTTTAATCAAACGAGCATACTCCTCAATCTCCTTTCTCTTTTTGTTGAGGATATCCTCGCTGTTGTGAACACTTCTTGAACGTTCCACCGATGCCTCTATTCGGTGGGATTTGCTCCTCCTCGTGGAGCCCGTAGTCGCCTTGTCCTCCCTTCCAGTGGGCTTTCTCGGGGCGCCTGGTGGATTGAACGGCGTGGTTGGATCTTCCTCCATCATGGTTATCTTTTCAGGGAATTCTCTCGTTTCCCACAGACGGCGCCAATTGTAGGGGGTTGAAAACAATTGGTGCTCTGGATAACACCAAACTGCAACGGCCTCACGTGCCTCTACACCGGAACCCTAGTTCTTCGTCGAAACCCTAATCTGCAAAACAGACAAGGGGTGAGTGCACCTTTGCCTCTCGTGGCAAAGGCCCTTCGATGCCTAAGTTAGTATCACGAACTAGCAATAAACCCTAATTATCAGTAGGAAGACAATAAGAGATCACCAAACATTGCGTACCTTTTACCTCCAGGTTTATCTCGTATTTATAGATTCAGGGATGCTTGCTGCCCAAGCATCCCTGTTGCCTTAGGATTCCTACCTCGTATAGGAAACCTAGTATCTCATGGATTCTCGTTCCCTTATCTGCATAATAGCTTAACCTTTGTGGGACTCTCGGTCCTCTTGGGACTCTTTCCCTAATCATCCGAATACCCCACTCACGTTGGGTCTCTTGCACTGACCCTATATACTCGGGATCTTATTCCTTTACGAAATATTATTATTTTGGAACCTTCTGGAGCATTCTTGTCGCATCACGATTTAGGGCAACTTATTTCCCTGTTCGACTACCTTTTTACCGAATAGTCCACATAGACCAATGACCTTTCATGCCACTGGTTCTTATCGTCACATTTGGACAAACGACTTCTCATGTCTTTTGTCCTTATCAGCCGAACAGACGGCCTGTATTAATGACTTCTCACGTCACTGGTCCACATCGCCGTTCATCGCACTGCCCGGCGATAAGGCCTGTCTCGCTTATCACATGCCCCTGGTACATCACGTGCTCGGTTACTAAGTGTACATGTTCGGGAATACCTCCCTACAGCCAAGGTGTGCTAATCACCCCATGACCCTACCTATATGACTACTCATTAATCATTGCACAAGAAACAGAAGAAACCTTAATTTGAAACATGTTTCTATTACGCGAGATGAAAAATAAACAAGAGATAACAACTAATCGAGTACCAACGAACAACTTTAATAAAGAACATAAATCAAAACGAGTTACCAGAGAGCAAGTAATTGAACTAAACTTCAAATAAAATTTGAAAGGAAAAGAGCTCTCCAAAACAATGCAATTAGAAAAACTATTACTCCGTTTCTACGGGATGATCAGATCTGCCGAAGTAGTTTTGTTTTACATGATCGCCCTTCGTCCTAAAACTGCCTCCACGGCCTAACTGTGATACTCCAGCAAAAACCCTTCTATCCACTTGTAAGCAGTGCGTGCAAAAGTTTCCTAAAGGAACAATGATTTTATGTGAACCAAAACTCTCCAATTCTTTACTATACTTGGCCCACTAATGAATGCTTGAAGGAATTACCTACAATTGAACATAAGACCCAATTTTACCATGCGCAATTAGCCATTACCCCAATGCCAATTAACTTGGTCTATGTCTAGGCTTAATTGAGACGTACACATACAGGTTGTAGACGAACAATTCCCATCTTTGTGGCAACACTCCGTAAGACCATCAAAATTACATGTTTTTGCATCCATCGGTCTCTGAGGCCTACAAACACCACAAAACGCTAAAATATACCAAGTAACAATATAAACGGACTGGCAAAGCATAGAGTAAGTTGATTAAATGGGTGTTTTTCAGCACCTATCACATCCCCCAACTTACACTTTACTAGTCCCTAGCAAATCAAAACAAATGCAACTAATTAAAATGGATATTTTTTTTAAACCCCCCCGGTGGCCCCGGTAGGACGAGTGAATTCTCGTGAGGGTTTCAGCAGTGATCACCAACACATTGAACCTTTTCACATGGAATCCAAAACTTGTCATACAACTCATTGGTCCATCAAGTAAAGAATGCGCAACTACCACAAAGATATAAGAATGCGCAAATAGTTCCAAACGCTATCAAGTCAAGAAATATACCATGCACCTAGGCTTAGCATGTGTGTGTGACATGGGCCTCAACCAAAAGTGTGCAATGACTAACCGCTCTCTCTGGACTGAGTCTCGACTTCAATCCTCACAGTGTCATGCACTCACAACTAAAATCACTCGAAACAAGGTGTATAGTATGAACTCTCAACTGTGCAGTTAGAAGTTATATACATGAAATCAAAACACTCGCACACTATGACACGAAAAGAACGCTTTATATAGTGGTCACATAGTCTCAAGAACAAACTACAAAGCATTAAAACTCTATCTCACATCCTTCAATCCACTTCCCATCACCCCAAGGATCAAATAGGACTTTAATTTCGGTTATAATGTGGGGTAAGGAAAAATATTTCAAGGTTAGGGTAAAACATCACGTGTCTAAGAATATGCAAACAACTTAAGGCTAGTTTAATTATGAGCACCCAACTTTTTCCACTTTTCAACTCCACCTTATCTCTCCTTCTAACCTTCCAACATTTTCAACCATAAAGCACGATTCCTCTTTTTCAAACATACTGGCGTCCCTTTCTTCTTCTTTCTTCTTTTGTGTTGTTTTTTTTTTTTTTAGGGGCACCACAATTCAAGCACAAAATTTCACAATCCATCCAAAAATTATACCTTTATATTTTTGTCTTTCTCCAAACACAATATGGAAGGTGGAGCTAATCAAGAAAATGCTAAATATATAAGGCTCAAAGTGGCTTGCAAGAGATAAATGTGAAAACAAAGGAACGAACTGGCCCAAACATCAAGAAAATGCCTATAATCCTCTCCAAGGGGTGTTGGGTGTAACATCTATGTGACGAACCAAAACCCAAGGGATATTGTTATGCACTCAACAATCAAGAATAATGAGACCACAACAAATAGACTATTTTCATGACAGACTAAGAGTTATAGTGACACCACTCCAATAAAAAATAGGGCACAAAAGCTCACTAGGGCATAAGTCTCCATTAATCTAGCCATCAAGATTGATCAAATCACGGCTCACAAGTGGTCAAGACCCAAATAAACGTGACGTGAAATAGTGCTATACAAGAATGTCATGATCAACTTCTTAAGACAAGCTAGCAAGTAGAACTACTAAGCCAAAAATAGATATCACTATGGTAGACAACACACCTCAACTCAATTATCCAAAAAGGGTCCCACTTTGTTTTAGATTTTTCAAAATTTTCAAGTTTTTGGATTTTTAAGACTCTAAGTGTGAAAAACTTATCAAAGTAATCCCACCCCCAACTTGAACCATTTGATGTCTGTAGACACTAAAATTTTGGCAAGATTTAATAGCCGTCCGGTTAATTAAGATAAATAAATAATCT
>BPLS01011101.1:0-11493 GCA_019656275.1 Rhododendron kiyosumense | reverse complement strand
GAACGGTACCGGGATACAGCCCGGTACCGGTACGTACCATTCCAGTAGTGAAAACGGTACGCTGACCGGTACGGTATTGACAACTTTGATCAGTACTAGAGGAGACCTCATCTTATCCAAATGATGTATGTTGCATTTGTAAGACACCATAAGCTAATTGTAGATACTTCATTCAAAATGTTGGTTCACTTTTGTAGTTTGATCATCGATGCTATTCATGAGGAATGTGTTAAATTTGTGTTATATCAACATGTTGTGTGTTATATCGACATGTTGTCAAATTTAAGTATGTGTCGTGTATCGCTTTTCTCATATTTTTTATGTATCAGGTATGTATCGCATGTCTTCCGCCTAGTTAATAATACACGTTGGGAAAATATTTATACCAAAGTACATAATTTATTGCATATGTATAGAAGGAAGCATGAAGATACAAAGTTGTGTCTCTTTGAACATGTTCCAAGAAAACAAGTATCAGGCACTCCTTGAGTGTTGTCAAGTATCAGATTCACTTTGACAAATCTGATGTTTGTTCATATACGGATATACCCTCACCTGACACTTATAAGTCCAGTCAATGTAGCATATGATTTTGAGATGTTCTGGTCGTAAAACTTGCAATCATTTTTGCTGAGTATTTCCTTGGGGCCATCAGTGTTGCTGTGTTCTAGTTCACGGTAATCCAAAAGAAGAATGTTGCGCATACCAACATACGCCTGTATATATGTGCTTATGTGGTCGATTAATTGGTTTATTGGTTATCTCTTCTGTCAGCCTGCAAGACTTCCTAGTAGTAAAAGATTACAGATGTAGCTCAATCTCAACAGTAGGCAGCAGGAGAGAGCAAAGAGGCCACCATACTGCTAGGCATCTGGAGAAACTGAAGACACAAAAGGAGAAAAGAGAGAATACAGAGCAGGATAGTAAATCAATATAATCGGAAGTTACTTTGTAGTCTAGAGCAAATACTTTGTCGTATCTAACTGACGCGTTAGTTTGTTGTTGGGGATGGATCTCTAGGTGTTTTTCGAGATGGAACAGGTTTTCTGTTGCTTCAACTAGAGTCATTGGATGTGTTGAGGATTATTATACCATGGTTTCTTTGTAATCGTCACAATTTTGTGACTTCCAAAAATTTGTAATCTAAGATGCAGTGGTGGTGATTTCACAACTGTGTCAACGGGTCGTTTTCTTTTGCTTTTTCATAATTCCCATGTAGCTGGAGTGGAAGTGCTGCTGTGAACGAATGAGAATGTGATTTCGAGTACCCTTTATCCATTGTACCAAGCAGACTCGAAAGGAAATTGGTTCTTCATTACATGTCCAGATTCGGTTTACATTCAGGAACTCAGCAGAAACATAATATCGACACATCTCATGGTAAATCTCGCATTCCAGTATCACAAAAGAATCCTGCAAACTTTGTTAATGATTTTCCACATGCCTGAATGAGAGTTTCTCAGAAATTAGATTGGAGTTTTAGATACTGCATTGACAATTAGTTTTTCATTCTCGCTCCAGATACGACCATCCAAGCATGGTCGATAGTGCATACTAAATAATTTACTAGTCAAGTGCCGTAAATTATCCTTAGCCGCCATTGGGCTGTGTTTTTTTTGTTGTTGGAAAGTAAATTTGTCAACAGTCATCAAAATTGGCTTCATCATGTATTTGAGGACTTGTCTAAACACAATGTTCAACTTGTAGTAGGAATGGAAACGGGACGGATCAGGGGCAGATTTTACTTCCTCTGTTCCCTAAATCCTAATCTGAAAATTTTTTACACATCTAAATCTGTCCTAGTACCCGTTCGGAATTTTTTATAAGTAATTCTTTTTAGGTGATGAAAAAGAATTCACTGAAGAAAAGAAATTGTTCAGAAATTCAACTTCCCAATCTTACAATAAAAATCCTACACTTCCGAACAAAATACACACGACTTTATTTTCCTTCCATAATTTTGCCTCATACCCAACTAATCAATATGAGATTGGAATTCATTTCTTCTTGAAAAGGAACAAAGCAACCATCCATTCTTCCCCATCGTTGTACCCAAAGAGTTCTGCAACTGCTATGAAGAATGTTCTCCAATAGACTGTCCACTTGACAGCAGAATCCTTGCCGTAAGTGGTCTCCATTATTGGCTTAATGGAGCTCAAGTTTTTGTCCATCCTCTTGAGCCATTCTTCGCTGCAAGACAATGTGTTCTTAGTTCCTTTCTATGAGCTGAGAAAGAACAAACCATCCTCCCACCACCACCAACCCAGGGGGCGTGTTGTGCACTAGGAGCGCAGCACTATGCAATCTCAACCGTCCAAAAGTGTTTTGGATGGTCCAAATTTAAAAAAAAAAAAACTTTTCTGAGGAAGACTAACTCTTCTCCGTAAAAGTTTTTTTAAAATCTGGACCATTGATTGTCGAGACGGACGGTCCGGATGGTGCACAGCACGCCCCCTGGTTCCCCCATCACCCACGCCTGGCCCAAACCTTTTTGGAGCCTGAAGCGAACTCCAAAGATGGGGTGCGGCCATGTATGCAATTTATGAACACACCCAAAAATGCATATATCAACAACAACAAAAACAACAGAACCCATTTAGTCTCCAATCATTGGGAGTATGGGCGGGGGAGGATTGGAGACAGACCTAACATTTGGCAATATGCACAAAGTTCTCAGAATACCACTGAAATAGTGGCCCTATACATGTTTTGCTGCGGAACTATGCCCTCAAATCAATGCCAAATGGCATCAGAGAGGACAGGCCTAGAGACCCAATTAACTTCAAAAAATAAAATTGCAAGTATTGATTCGAACATAACATTACAACAAATAAAAAGTAGGAGTATTTTTTTCAAAGGGCCCTTTGGAATTCCTTCTCCTTCTAATAGATTTCGGACTTGTATCCCATTTTAATATAGTATGATGCACCAAATTGTGGGGCCAAAGCAAACCCCTATCTGTCTATCTCTTATTCCTATGAAATATCAGAAAGTTTCGTAGTGATTATGTTTTGCGAAGATGCCTGTATATATGTGATTATGTGGTAGATTAATCGATTTATTGATTCTATCCTTTCTCAGCCTGTAAAAATTTCAAGTAGCAATCATGTTTAGCGAAGATGCCAGGAACAAATACTAACACTAAGCCTACTACATTCTTCCTTCATAGATTATAAATTACCTTGTTTTTGCATAATGCTTCCCATTCAAGAGCCAATGATTGACAACAGAAACATCATCCTGCACATTGAACCATCATCAACAAGCCAAAAGTAAGTCAAACTACAAAGAGCTCTCATTTCTGTCTAATTGTTGATCCAGTATTAACACTTGTTTTCAGCAACCATCATTTGAACAATTGAAACTGCTGTTTAATTTCAGTGTGTTGGAACCCGAATCCAAGCCTGGCAAAGGGTTCAGCCTCGAATTGCCAAAAAATCAAAGTCGAGCAAATTGAATTTTAATCTCAAAAGCGTTCCAGTTATGATTATCTTTAGAAAGGCAACAAAACATCCATTAACTATATGAGATGACTCCCTTTTGATGTCGGAAGCAATTTGTGACTCGTTCAACGGTTGCCAAAGAGGAAGACATAATATAAGCAGGAGCTAATATGAATATGATGATCAGAAAAACATCAGACATCGCTGCTTGGAGAGCCAGAGATAGGAAATAAGTGTGGAACTGTGGATATATCATATATCTCCATGACCGATTATATTTTCCCCCAGTTAGTACAGCAAAGTACAGCAGTAAATAGTCTCTTAGTGAGAATACAAAATGAGGAGAAATGACTACAGGCCAGCAAATAGAATGCCGAACTAACCTGAAAATAAAGAAGTAGATTTGCTGAAGGCATTGTTCCTCCAGTGAAGAAGTACCTAGTAATCCAGTCATCTTCATTGACATCCTGCAAAAGAACAGATGCCCCAAAGATTTGAAATCACCGTGTCTTATTCTGTTAAACCTAGGTAATAGCACTAATTCCCCAACCAATGTTTTACGTGTAATTACCATTTACCAGAATGTACGAAGTTGTATTTGATGAACTCAAATGAGGTATACCTCAAAGTGATAAGCAAAGACTTTATGGCAGAAATGATGTACAAAAAGAAGACTATCTGGTTCCATCCATTTGGATATCTTCTTAAGGAGATCCTTGTAGTTCTTCATATGCTGCATTCAAAAGACACGTTAGTTTTTTTGACTCATCAACTTTATCAAAGTTCTTTCTGTTTTTTGTTTGCGAACAACCAATTTTATCAAAATTTGATAATTCATTGTCCCCTCCCCCCTCCCCAAACAATATCATAAATAAATATTATGACTTACTCTAGGGCATTGAAAGGGTCGCACATTTGCATACCTCAAACATTTCAATGGAGAATATCCGGTCATAGGTTGAATCCATATCAAATGTGCTAATATCTGCTACGATGACATCCAAATTCTGCAGCTGAAGATCCCTACGAAAACAAAAGTGCAAGGTAGCGGACAAGGAAAAAAAGGGAAAAGTTCTTGCCACGAACAATTCAGTAAGCATCTGGTAGAACTAATATGTATGAGTTTAACTAAGCAATCAAGTGTCTAAGTTTTTGTGAGCAATAGTAGACTCCATCCCATAATTATAGTCCATTATGAAAAGCCTTGTCATTTTTATAATAAAACACTTTTGTGCACCATTTTTTAGATTTTTTGCACCAATTTAAATAACTCACTGAAATCTTTAAATTGGTGCAAAAAATTCAACATGGAAGTACTTAATGTTTTTGTTTGATAAATGACACGATTTCTGTAATGGACTTAGCACCATAGAACAAATGACGCCCTTGGGGAGAACCAAAGAAATTACAGGGAGAAAATGCTTTAGACACAGAAGTCTGGGCACGCCCGATGAGTGTGGGTCCCGTGTGCACTGTGTCGGACCACATGCATCAGATGGTACCAGATATATGTGTCCGGACATGTGTCGGTAGGATTGGTCATTGTAGGGACATACCGAGATTGCTCCTCAATGTATGTTTTCTGCGTTGTTGAGTTGCAAATCCCTGTAACCTTGCAATTTCTGTACTTCTGTGCAACGTACAGACAGAGCGATCCCCACCCACAACCAATATCAAGAACGGAGTGACCGTCTTTCAGCTGTGCCCGCTCACAGTACAACTCTAACATCGCTTTTTCAGCTTCCTCTAAGGTGTTTGATGTACCAGCAAAGTAACAACAGCTGCACTAGCAGAAACGTATAAGATGCCGTTCCACTTTCTAAAAAAATGGGTTTTTCAAAAAGAAGGTAAATTTCAAGGTAAAAAATCATGTGTTTACGCAAATAATTTTCTTACTAATATGGATCTTATTTGATAGATTTCATTGAGATCTTTTAAACGGTGCAAAAAAAATCATAAAATTATTTTTCATTTTCATTATATTTGAGTTTGAAATTTGGAAAAAAAAGAACTTTTTCAAAAAGAAGGGAAAGTGGAACAACCTCTAAGATCAGCTCATGACTAAAGAAGAGCTAAACAACTTCTTCTACAAGACAAATTCACAACATTTCTAACCCTTGCTTTCTGTGAAAAAAAAATTCCATCTGAAAAATAATTGCTTATGGGTGAGCCAAAACACCAAGTGTTAGTTCTATTGAAATGAATTTGTCCATTAATCTTGGATTGTTTGTGTTTTAGCTTCAAGTATTAGCTTTCCAAAATTCCTCCTCTTGCATATGCTGTGCAAAAACATTTTCCATTCAAGCATGAGTTATAATGAATAGCAACATTGGCAGATTTCTACTGTTTAACAAATCCCTTACGAGCATTTAAAAGTCGAACAAACTCCCATTTTCTCAACTTCAAATGGGAAGAAAATACAACAGATTTTGTCTAGGTGGTGATGGATATAACTATAAGGCATACAAGGT
Organism: Rhododendron kiyosumense; assembly: GCA_019656275.1. Classification (NCBI taxonomy): domain Eukaryota; kingdom Viridiplantae; phylum Streptophyta; class Magnoliopsida; order Ericales; family Ericaceae; genus Rhododendron; species Rhododendron kiyosumense. Next base: position 5,579 of record BPLS01011101.1, on the reverse strand, counting down.
ACCAAAGAAGAAGTTAAATTCTGACAGATAGAAATTGTTTGCCTGTATTTGAGATGCTTTCCGAGAACAAGTTTGAAGAAAGAGGTAGGCAACTCATAATGTTGAGTTTTTGCCTTCTCAGTGTTGACGGCTATAGGGCTTTCTGTCAAAGCTGCAAGAGAAAAACAAGTACCAAATGCATAAGTAATATCAAACCATAGTTGATAACAAGGGTAAAATTGCAGCTTGTCATTTTTAGTTTATAGAATTCTTGGTTTTGTTTGAAAAAATGGGACCTACAGTTCGTAGAGTTTCTTGAACACGTTATTCTTAAGAATCTCATTAATCTGAAAAACTTCAACAATCTGATTTGTCATATATTTTCCGAAACTTTCTTTCAAAGCATTCTATTCTACATATGGTCAACTTGCATTGAGTTATAGATTCATAATCAGCCATATGTTAGGTACACTTTCTTGTTTTTGAGGAGAAATACAGGTGAAGACCAAGCGTTTGGCTGGTGGCTGAAGCATTCCTTTTACCAAGGTTTCAGCCATCTATTCGATTCTTATTGCTCCAATGCTCCCTTATCTTATTCCGATATTCCAATCTGAAAAAAGCAAAACTGAGGAAACGCGTGAACTAAGCAATGTCCCTGGACTCTTTAAAAGGAACTAAGCATTCCTTTTACCAAGGGTTCAGCCATCCAAATGAAGTATGAACATGCTACCACTCGACTTGTTCAGTCAGAATTCAAGCTGATCATGATCAGCTCATAGTTGGCTTGATTAAAGCTCGTTTAGATGGGCTCGTTTGATTAACAAGTCAAATTCAAACATTTCTTTTAAGCCAAGCCTGAATAATCCACAGGACCACAGCTTGGTTCATTGCACTCGTTTATCAAATTTGAACATTTCTTTTAAGCCAAGCCTGAACATTTCTTGTAATGCACCAATAGTAAACCTATCAGTGGCGACGCCACATGCAAAGCTGTGGATGCAAGTGAACCCACTAGAATTCCAAAATTTTGTACCAGATATAGGATATTTTGACTATTGAGATCCGTAGTTCTATCTCTGAACCCACTAACCCCGTTCTCTTGAACTTAACTTAAACTTAACTGAAATCTGAGAATTGTCTTTATTTGAATTTTTTTTGCATTTGTTAGTTTTGCGCCAAACTTTTGTGGGTTATTGATTCGTCTCGACGAGTGAAATCGGAAAAGTAAATTTTTTTTTACTTTGACCCAAATATTTTGAGAAATAACCATTTTTTAGTGCAAAACTAACAAATGCGAAAAAAATTCAAATAAAGACAAAATTCTCATATTTCAGTTGAGTTTAAGTTAAGTCCAAGTGATGTGCCACTTGGATGTTGTCATAGTTTTACCTTGAAAATACTGTCGGAGCAGTACAATTGTAGGAGAAAATAATTAAGTGGAGCTGTCTCTTTACAAAGTCTAAAGTTTTTGCTCTATATGAGTTACACCTAACTCATTCTAGCACATGAGAAACACAGACTTGAGACTGTAATACTGCACTACTGAATCTTCCCCTACATGCCATTTTCTATCAACACCACCTTTTTAGTACCTGGACCTACTGTATTGTGGTCTACTAGCAACGTAGGCTCCTCTTCATCAATCCATGCTACTAGTTCAATTTTTGACTTCTCTCGGGCTTGTTCGGTTTGGATTTTGAGAGAGATTTTAAAGCTTAATGAGTGGAGAGAGATAAATTAAGAAAATTTATTGGGGACCGTGGCACCGTGCACAGGAGTTTTGAGTACCCAAGCGAACAAATGAGTGAAAAGAGAAATAAAGCAATGATTGGAAATAGGGATAATGATTGGAGAGATAGAGAGAAAAATAAGAGTAATGATTAAAGAGAAATAAGATAATTATTAGAATCTAAAATCCAAAACCCTTAAATGAACAGGGTCATAATGATTTCGCAAAGGCCCAAGTTTTCCCTACGCAACACCCATGATAAATTGATTTGTCAATTACTCCAATATTGCTCTAAGCAGGAGTATTGTGCATTGGGTTCGAGCTTTTTCTAAATTCAACAACTACACTAATGTACAAATCAAGCAATCTTCCTTCGTACTCACGAATTTTCGGTGTTTCGGACGTTTTGGAAGACGCTTCCTCACTCGCGCCTCTGCACCCGTACCCGCACCCACACCCACACCCACACCCACACCCGCACCCGCACCCGCATTATGTGACTTAGATTCCGACTTTCCAATTGGTAAAAGGAGATGACAAATACGCCAATCGAAGCAAGCACATAAAGGCATATACATTTAGAGAGGGAGAGATAGAGAGAGTACAGTGAGCGAAATGGAGGAGGTCAGAGAGTTGAAGCTCGGATGAAGATTTGTAACCAGAACGGAGACGAGTGGATAGTAGCATGCGAGTGAGCCTCCTTATCACTGCGTCCGGAAGTAGGTTACGCTCCAGCGAAGCTAGCATTACGCGTACTGTTGCATCGTATGGTACCTGAATTAAGCCCTCCATCTCTCTCTCTCTCTCTCTCTCTCAAATGAATGGCTCCTCTTGTACCAGCGAAATCAATTGTTGGTTATATGACTTATATATACGTTATATTCAAAAGAAAGAAATTACTACTATTGGATCCCAGTGCAACCTAATCCCATTGCTCCTACAATCCCATCTCTTATCCGGGTCCCATGTGCTCTATTCAATTCTTTCCGAAAATAATCCGTCAATCAAACGTGTCCTTTCGTAAAAAAATTTAGTGCCGGTGGGTATTATATAATGTCCACTCGACGCATTTGAGCTGTTCATTTCGATTTTGAACGGCTTAAATTTTTTGAGAGAAAGAGGAGAGAGAGTGGTGGGCTAAGAGGAGAGCGGGTTTCAATCTGGATCGTCCAATGCACTTTTGGACGCCCAGATGAATTGTTCGGACACCACGAAATACACACTCAGAACCGTACCCAAAAATTTCTCCATTGGCCGCTTCTTCTTGTGGTGTCTGTTCCAGTCATCTTCCTGCGTCGGATTAGACTTGGCGCGTTTGGGGCTGGGCTTGGCCCATGTTCAACCGATTTTCCACAGTTTTTGCTATTTTGGTCATCTCGAGAGATCTGTGTCTGGATACGTGCTTTATGTTTGCAGATCCATGTGTTTTTCAATGTGAAGCAAATAGTGGCTCCTATAGAGGCATGGCTCCTGCTTATGTAATGACTCCAATATTCATATTGGAGTATTTAATTAAATTTCGAGTTTGACGGAGTTGTCTCAGATTTGAACCGACGGTTGTTTTCTGCTACTCTGTTTTAGTTAGTTATTAGTTGTTGCCGTTGTATTTGCTCTATAATTGGATTATCTGTAGATACTGTATGTTGGATATTAACGAAAGAGAAAGTTATGATACACAGGATATACCGTATGTTTAAATTATGATAATTTGTGATTTTAATTATGGCGATTTTTGGTTTTCTAATGTATATTTATGATGCTAGTTATGACTTCTATTTTAAAATTTACCGGTTGAACAGGTTATTAGCAGATTATCTATAATTAAAAAATATTGTTACTATGTAACCATAATTATTCGTATCAGAATCTATTATACTTGTACCCTAACTAGATATATACGTACAATATCAAAAATTAAATAATGTTACTTACAAATATTATAACAACACCATAAATTTGTATTATCTTATCACAATGAGTTGTATCAAATTTTTTTTGACTCGTATGATATTCCATAATAAAATCAAAATATGTCGTACCAGAATCAACAATTGTTATACCCAAGCTAAAAATATTTGTAAAATACTACAAATTTTATAAAATAACCATAATTGTTATGACAACACCTAAAATTGTCATTTTCTTACCGCAACGTGTCGTATTAAAAGAAAACATATGTAAATACTACAAATTATATAACAAACCACAATTGTTATGACAATACCATAAGTTAACATTTTCTTACCACAACGTGTCGTACCAAAGGAAATCGATTAAAATATTTGGTAATAAGACCAAAATATGTCATACTACAATCAATAATAATTATACCCAAGCAAAATACATGTCTAAAAAACCACAAATTCAGTAACAATATCATACATTGTCGTTACCTTAACACAATGTGTTATACGAAATTTAAACTAAAATTATTTTTAATTTCCACTACATTATTTTTTAAAAATTTTAAATTTCCGCCATATTATCTTAATTTTCAATTCCATTCATATTTTTTTTAAAATTTTAATTTTTCCCTATACAATACCTCAAAATTTTAAACTAAGAATGAAATTCTCACTCAAAATTCTCATCCAAGAAATTCACCAAAAAGTAAGTACTATAACCAAATTTTTTAATACAATTGTAATTTCCTCTCAATATATTTATCCAAATCAAATTCTCTATCTAAAATATTTAATTAAAAAAATTAAAATCTCTCCAATTTTTCGTGGATAAATGAGAGTTCACTAAAAAAAATTTATTATTCAAGTATCTCAAGACAATGATTTGGGTTTGACCTTTCAGGTGAAATGAGTTGAGTATGACTATCAAAAGTATAACCAATTTTAACTTAAGGTTTGTTTTTTAATTTTTTGTTAGGATGATCGATCTAAACTGCTAGGATATCAAGTCTTACGGTATTCAACATTGTTACTAAAATAAAAGATTATCGGATATTGACAAGTACATATCAGAAGATGTTGATCAAATTAGACTAAAAAATTGATCATATCGAACAATCTAACTTTATTGATTTATTAAATTAGTTTTAAATTATTTTATTATTTTCATAATTTTAAATTTAATAGTTTAGAAAGTAAAAAAAATTCATAAAACCCCCAATTTATAGTCCACCCAAATTGATATTGGACCGCATTTGAAAGTCCATTAAAGATAGAAGAGAGAAAAACTTAACAATAAAGTAAGTGATGATTAATTAGACAGGTTGTCCCTTTTTTTAATTAAAAATTTGAACGGTTAAGACTAGATTATCTCAAATCCAAAGTAATATATAGAAGGTGCACATGGTACATACTTATTAAGGGGTGTGTACCACAGGTCTACGAATTGGTTTGGTTTTCCGATTGACAAAAAAAAAACCTGTATTTAATCCATTTTTTTATGCAAAAATACCGCGTGTGTTGACGATGCGATCTATATTAGGACTCGCGTTTTGAAGACGGGATCTTGCGGAGAAATTTTTCAGTACCGGATGGGCACGGCCACGAGGTGCCATGCACCGTCTCGGCCGTCCAATGAAGTTTTGGACGGTCCAGATCTGTTCTGCTAATTTTAAAGTGTGGAATGACTAAATTACCCCTCAGCAGCCGAACAGATCTCAGCCGTTCAAGACTTCATTGGACGGTCGAGATTGATGCATGGCACCACGTGGCCGTGCCCACCAAGCACTGAAAAATTTCTCGGATCTTGCGAGTACTTTTTTCTCTCTGTAATTTCAAAGTCCCGTTTCCAAACAAGCCTTGGTTCATCTTCCGAAGGATCAACAGAGGATTTTGGCGACAAAGAGAGAGAGAGAGAGAGAGAGAGAGAGAGATGGAGACGCTCAAGGTACTGAGCTTATCCTCTCAGC
>BPLS01011099.1:0-23533 GCA_019656275.1 Rhododendron kiyosumense | reverse complement strand
GACCGCGTAATTTGTACTCTCCGTTTCCTTAAAATGTACGCCAAGAGAGAAAAATACAGAGCAATGCGCTTGACACTGCAACACAAGTGTTGTGGTCTCCGCACAAACACTTGTGCGGGGACCACCACACTTGTGTCTATGGAGTGAAAAATGCAAGTGTCAAAATGTGTTGTCACTAGACTTTCCCAACACATGTAAAGAATTGCATCTAGAACTGCGTTTTAAAAATAGAAGCTTTAATAGGACAATTATAGAAGAGGATTTGTCAAAATGCTTCTAGAACTGCATTTTACATCAACACTGGGAAAAGTAATTCTCCAATTGTAGTGGATGTCTCTCTCTTAAACTAAGTATATTCCTATGTGGTAACCTATAGAAGTCCACCCTCATTGTACTGTAAATTTTGACATGTGGTGTATTGCGTTCCCATTTTTGACTCTCGTGCTGGAACAATCCGCTTTCCAGGTATCATAGGCCCGGATATCCTTTATGCCTTGGGAACTCTAGATAACTAATTGGGTGTAAAGCAATCTAATAACAAGAGTACAAGACCTATCAACCGTATCTTTCAAGTTTTATTTTTGAAGTTTGGCTGGAATGTTTGTTGTTTCATTTAGATGTTAAGTTCATTGGTCCAAATTAAACTGCTTACTTTGATGTGAAACATCCTTCTATTATAGGTTCGTTTATGGCATTCATAAATATTCCTCGTCCTCGGTGGTATCTGTCTTTTTACCAATATTTCCTTTTGTTGTGTGTAACTGTATCTGCATATTCGTAGTTTTGCTTCTGCATGGTGGAGTGTTTGGTGATTCCATCTTGTTCCATTTTGATATCAAGTCTATTGCTGGAAATTAAATGAGGAAAGTCCACTTTCACCTCCTGTGGTTATCGCCATGTGCGGATACCCCCCTTGTGGTTTAAAAATGACCACATAACCTACCTGTGGTTTTGAAAATGTGCGGATAGACCCCCTGCCGTCATGTTTTCCATCCATTTTAACGGACACAACATTAAAAGACCGTTATACCCTCATCACGTCCCTTGATTCTTCTTCTTTTTTAAATCTAACCACACCATTCTGTATACCAAAAATTGAATCAAAACCGTTGATATTGTAAATTTTGACGAGTACTACGTCTATGCCAAAATTCAAGTCAATCAAAAAATGAAAAGCTCATGGTCAAATCGATTTTGTTATGAATTTAAAATTTCAAATTTGAATTTACTAAAAATTAGATCACTGGGTTATTGATACCTGATCGAGATGATTTTTTACAGAGATACTCTATTCTTTATTTAATACATTATGAACGATTCAGATTACATTATCGAGATGTGTGAGATACACCTCCGTTAATATGGATGGAAAACATGACGGCAAGGGGTCTATCCGCACATTTTCAAAACCACAGGTAGGTTATGTGGTCAGTTTTAAACCACAAGGCGGGTATCCGCACATGGCGATAACCACAGGGGGTGAAAGTGGACTTTCCTCGAAATTAAATTGCTTACTTTGATGTGAAACATACCACTGGGATTTGTTTCTTTAGGTGTTTATCAATGTTCCTTGGTGGTATCTGGCTTTCTACACAATGATCATCCCGTTCCTGACCCAAAGGACTAAAAGCAAATTCGTATTTGCTGGACCAGCCAGAACTGCAGAAACTCTTTTCAAGTGAGTGAGAATTTATTAAGGCAATGGGGGTTCTAGATTCTTTCTAGTCTTTTATTTGTACCTTTTTGTGGGATTAAAATGGTTTGTGATCGGTTGGTGAAACAGATACATTCCGCCAGAGCAAGTACCGATCCAGTATGGCGGCCTAAGCGTGGATTTGTGTGATTGTAACCCTGACTTCGACATGGATGACCCAGCCACAGAGATTACTGTTAAACCTCTAACAAAGCAAACTGTGGAGATCCAAGTATTAGAGGTCCAGATTTAATTAGTTTTCTTTTTCTCGTTAGTTGCCTGTGATTTTTTAACCAGTATAATGGTAATAGTGTGAGTAATGGTATGTTCTCTGTTTCAATTTGTAATCTGGGATGAGTTACTTGCAGAAATGCGTAATTGTGTGGGAGCTACGGGTGGTGGATTGGGAAGTGAGCTACAGTGCAGAATTCGTGCCTAATGCTGCAGGTATGTATATAATGGTCATACAGAAGCCAAAGAAAATGAGTCCAACCGCTGAACCAGTGGTGTCTAACAGCTTCAAAGTCACTGAGCTTGGTAAGATAGTGCTTGTTATTGACAACCCTACTTCAAAAAGGAAGAAGTTTGTTTACAGGTTCAAGGTCAAACCTTTGTCTGATTGAGGACCTTGAGCCATCGGAGTTACTCTGGATTTTACTTCCAATGGAGCATCTTGAATACTGACATCCCCAGTATTTATCTTGTGATATGGCTTGATGGTGTACATTGGCCTTTTGTGTTAGGAGGTGGGTAAATGAATTTTACTTGGGCTTGAAATTTCTATAGTTTCTTTTTTTTTTCCCCATATTTATACCTTCAATCCCCTTGTTCTTGAGTCAGTTACGTTCTTACTTTGGTTGGAGTGTAAAGCTCGTGGCGGTTACGTCGTGGTTTATTTTGGTGTGGGTTTGTGAGGCTGGGAGGAATATGTAGTGAACGGCTAATGAGGGATGAATCTGAGGGCAGTATATCTGCTTGTTCAGATGTGGCTGTAGAATCTTTCGTGTACCAAGGCATTGGGGGCTCTGCTCTGTGTATTTTCTGCAAATGGATTGCTTTTGAACACATTTGTACTGTAATAGACGTATGCCGACGTTACTGTTTTATGTTTTGATTCTCTCGTGTTTTTCATATGTTTGTTAGATTCCCAACTTTCATTTTGGTGGAAGGGTGTTCTAAGATCGTGTACCAGAACATGAATTCTGAGAACAGATCAATTCTTAGATCAGTTACTTTGCATGAGGTTAGATGCTGTTTTGCAAGTGGCCGCGAGAAGCCTTCTAGTTAGTGATTGTCGAGAGGTGGCAATTTGTGGTTACCATTTATTTGTGCTCCAAGTTCTTTCTCTCTCTCTCATCACCCAAGGATATGTGGAATTCCATTCGCCTATTTTTCAGTTGTTCAAAAGATGACTTCTCCTACACTGGTAGGTTCCTTGTTCAGTTTGTTTTAAGTTGGGGATTGGAATGCGACTGATTTGAGTAAACCGCGACATATGCCCCCAACCAGTCTGATACATTTGAAACCACACCCATTCTAGGCATGAGTTGGGAAGCCGCAGTATATGCATCCACCAGTCCGATACGCATACCAGGCTGTGCTAGCCAACGTCACACCATCCACCACTCTTATAAGCATACCAGGCTGTGCTAGCCAACCTCACACCGACCGAGTTTACAATTTGTATTCAGTGTCATACACTAGCCACCCGCGTGTTACCGTTTTTCCCTTCAGCACAAGTGATCATCAACGTAGCTCATGATCTATGCATTCCATTCCAATAACTATGGTCTAAACAGTGTGCAAGTTTTCCGGACTGAATTATCAGGCTCTCCTTATTGTTGGGTTTGGATGGATCACAATGGGCCATAACTGGGTTAGCTCTGCCTCTGAAACTGGTTGTATCTCTTCTTATCTGTATCCCATGCTCCAGTGAGCAGACACACATGAAATAATATTCATATGCCATCTTTACATGAGATAATTTTTACATATTCTTCTAATCTGCATCGTTGGCTCCAGTGAGCAGGCGCACATATAGTTATCTGTACTTTCATTTCTGAGCATTGTACATCTCGTTTGCATATTCATTTCATAACTGAGCAACTGGGTGTACCTTCGCACTCATATTCATGCCCTTGAGCACCGCCACGTGGTGCTTTGGGTATCGTTTTCGCTATACGTTGATGTAGAGTCCACAAACTTAGCCTTCGGTCTTCATCAATGTGCATGGTGGAGAAATGATCGGGATGTCCTTGAGTACCGACAAATGGTGCCCTGGGTATCGTTTTCACCACACATTGATGTGGAGTGCACAAACTTAGTCTATGGTCTTCATCAATGTGTGTGGTGGAGAAAGGATCTGGGGCACCAAGTGATAATTTATCCAAACCATTTAAGCACTAAGGGCGTGTTTGATAACATATTTCATTTTGGGGGGATTCGTAATGAGGTGGGATTAGGATTGGGGTTGGTAATGAGGTGGGATTCTTAATGAGGAGATGAATCTTTTATTTATGTTTGTTTTGGACAGGATTAGATTGTAGGATTATGAATAACATGTTTGTTTTGGATATAATATGATAGGATTATGAACAAAATTCTCTTTCCAACCTTTATTCCATGGGATAGGATTGTTAATAACACCTTCCCCTTGGGTTGGCTAATCCCATCAATTGGGGGGATTAAGTATCCCATGGAATTCCTAATCCTACCCAACAAAATCACAACAAACATGATTTTTGGAGACAAGCTCACTTTGGTAATCCTATCTCAAGCTCTAGTCCAGCTATGGCCTAATAGTTTTTCTCTTCAAAGATTTTTAATCAAGGAGGACAGAGCCAGAATTTCTCGTGAAAGGGGTGAAACCACACCATCGATTGTCCACCTTAGAAGTGACAATTGCTAACAGACAAAGGTGCATACATTTATGGAAGTAGGAGTATATGAAATTAGGGGAAACCCCAAAAGAAAATCATGAAGAAATATAAAAGCAATTTTGGAGAATTTAGAAGCAATCAAGGCAGGTTCATAGCAATTTATGCAAAAGGTGTACTCAACAAATCACTTAAAACCATCGTCGAGAGAAGGGACTAGGTTTAGGTCCTGTTTCACTAACTAAAATTGTAAGTAATTACTTCCTCCGTCCCTTTTTAAGTGTCTTGTTTCGTAATTCCAACTTATTAAAAAGATATCATCATTATATATTTCACATCAACTTTTTCCTTTACTTTTCCTACTTACCCATCATTATTGCACTTTTACTCACTAACTTTTTAAAATGGAATATACTTTTAGGGATAAAATAGACAATGCACCAACTTTTACCTACTAACTTTACAAAATGGACACTTATTAAGGGATAACCCAAAATGGAATACTGGACTCTAAATAAGGGACGGAGGGAATGTTTTTTTAATTAAATGTGATTCATTGTAAGAGAATGACATGTTTCGTAAAATGAGAAATAAGTATTTTGTATTTGATTGAAAATGAATATGAAGATGATGAGTAGAAGTGAAACTTTTAGAAACTAAAGTTTACTTCTAAAACCTATTAATAGAACAAGGGGATCTTGGGAGCTAATTAGTACTAGGATTCAAATTCTGAATCGTAGAATATTGTAGATTATCGAAATCTGTAAAAGTATGTGCATAATATAAATCGAATAGATTTTGCAAAAGAGTTCTGTGTATGAAAAGATAATCTAATCCTATAAAGCTTTTCAAGAGGTGATTTTTGAATACTGTTCTTATCATTTCATTTTTCACAATACATTGTTACAGAATGCATTTTATAATTAGCTTCGATGGGATGAACTATCGACTCCTTCACCGGAGAAACTCGAGAGCATCTCACCATCATCCATTCATTTCCCACCAGTTTGTTAATTTCCCCATCGCCGCATTTACTCGCCCACGCTAGTCAGAGAAGCCAAATTACAGGGATCGTTTAAGGATAAGAGAGAAGAACTGACCTTTTATTTATTAAGAGCTGAAGCGAATATTACAAAGAGAGGAGGAGAAGAAGTGAGAGCAACTCAGTGGTTTTTAGAGAGAAAGAGGGTAAATCAAAACCTGAGTTCCCTCCTACAAACACTACCTATTTATAGAGAACATACAAATGAAATACAAATTAAATTACACTCAAATTTTGGTCTGAAATGAAGATTTGTCGGGTGCTCAGTAGGCCCCATCGTCACGTCTGTCTATCATTTCTCTGAAAGATGAGTGATGTGTACTCCATAATTGAAGTCTTTAAAAATACTTGATATCCAACGAAAGTTGGATTGTCTTATTCAACCATTATTGATTCTTTTCTTTTTCCTTCCTGGAAGACAGCTGTTCTACCATCATTTTAGTCATGTTGTCCCAAAATCTCCCAAAGTAGGTGTATGTCCATCATTTTCATAGGGGTCTTGAGATTCCTCTGCTAAACAAGTAAATGGATTATTATCCTCTTCATTACTCTTGGCCGATGTCATGGATTTGTCATTGGCTGTGTGATGAACGGATTGCAGAAACTAATCCTTCATGAAGTTCTTAGTTTTAATCACCACTTCATTGTCTGACAAGGATGGATTTTTTGTCCTAATTTGGGCTGAGATTTCCAAAAAAGGATTCTTAATGGAACATTTTTCCTTCTGCTATAGTTGTAACTTTTATTCCTGGTTAGTGGACTTAATATCCGAAAGAATCTTTTCAAGATCAATTCCTTTCCACCATCTATATTGAAAAATTCTTTGGAGTACTGGTAGTCCCAATTGTTGCTTCCAAATTGAACATCCCATCGCCAAATCCATGGGATTCCAAAAGTTGCTATTGTCAGAAGAAACGATTTTCCTTCTGAAGTATTTGTTCCCTGTAATTGAGGATGAAGTTGGCTAAAGGACTCTATTTCATTCTAAACTCCTGCTGGTAGATAATTTGAACAAGGCCCAAATTTAGACCACCAAATGTAAAACCAATTGGGAAAATCATTCTGTCCAATAAGATTTGGACATAACTTGAAAAACCATGAGTGCTTTCTCTTTTGATTTTGATAATAAAAAGCCTTTGTTCAAGCTTCAATGTAATCCCAGTAATTATATTGGACCGGAATTCCATTTTCAGACTTTATTGACAAAGATTTTGATTTTTGTGGTGAATCCCCCACTTGTGAATTGGTATAACCATCTTAATTATGGCTTTACTATAACTAATTGGACTTTTCTGGCCAATCTTACTATCACACGTGTGGGTAATTTCCACAGATCCAGATTCAGTAAGCATTGCTTCATACATATATTTGTATTTCCCTTCTGGAACTGGATAGCTCATTGTATCCATATATTGGGACTTAATTTCCCAAGGATCATTTTTCCATTGCTCATCCTGTGATTCTAGGATGATAATTGTCTCTGTTGTTTCCAATGATTTGAAAACTTCTTCTGATTGGACCACTTCCTTAATTGAAAGTGATGTTGACGATGATGAAGCTGCATCCTGAAGAGATGAAAATTAAGTTTTTGAGCCTTTAAGTAGCCTTCAACATCAGCTTGGGTGACCCTTGGTCTACCCGTTCCTCGAGAATTATTTCCCCGACCACGTCCTCGATCAGGAGGTCGATTCATGCTGCAAAATTAGCCAGAATATTCAGTTTATTCCGAAGACGTTGAATGACAATTGGAGGAATTCAATTTCCCATTCTTGATCATCATCTTATCCATATTTTCGATAGTGATGAAGCATTGCTTCTCTAGCATGTATCCATCTTATTAGATTACATCTATTGTGTATTGTGTGATCGTTTAAGAATTGTCATTTCAAAGTCTGTTTGAAAAACATTTCGCTGTAATTTCAGCCACTGTTGGAAAACAATTCTCCTAAAAACCATTTTATTCTCTTCTTGTGCCAATAGGCGGCTAAAATATTTGACTTTTGCTGTCTCTGAGCAATTTTATAACAATATATGGCCAAATTGACTTTGTACAAATTTTTAGACATAAGATGCCTTCTGCTATTCAGGTCTTTAATACAAGCTTCCCAAAATCTTATATTATTGATTATTTCAAGTCTCCCAAGTAATTGCATTTCTTGATTATTTTAATTCTCTCAAGTAATTGCATTTATCCCCGCAGAAATTCACGAGTGAGAAAATCAGGTAGATAATTATTTTCTCCTTTAATGTATTCTATATCAAAATCAAATGCAGACAATTCAGATTGCCATCTAGCAAAAATTTGCTTTGAAGCAAGATTTTTAATATCTTGTTTTAAAACCTACTTGGTTGCACTACAGTCTACCTTAAGAAGAAAGTGTTGATTCAGTAAATCATCTTGAAATTTGTTTATGCATTTAACAATAGAAAGAATTTCTTTCTTTATTGTCCTATAATTAGCCTGTGCATTCTTAAAAAGTCTTGAAGTGAATCTAACCAACTCTTCAATCGAAGTGTTTGAATTATACTGTTTCAGGATACCTCATAACCAACATTAGAAGCATCTGTTTCAACAATTTTTCTCCATTCAGGATTTGCAATTGCTAAGCAAGGCAGCTGTTTTAATTTGCCTTCAACTTTATTTTTTGGACAGCCTTAGTATGACGCTCTGTCCAAGGAGGAGGGTTCTTCTTAAGTTTTTCATATAAGGGAGCCGAATCCTGGGCTAACTCTTTAAAGTAGTCTCCTATATAATTGAGACTTCCAAAAAACCTATGCGATTGGGTTTTATCTTTTATTTCATCTGGAAATTTATAAGCAAATTCTATACTTCTATCAATTGGGATAATTTTCCCTTGATGGATATTGTGTCCTAAGAATCTAATACCAGTCTGGAATAATTTCATCTTGGGTGCAGAGACCACCAAACCATTTCTTTTAATAACATCTTTAAAAATTCTAAGATGTTTAATTTGCTGATCAATGTTTTGAGAAAAAATTCGAACATCATCTAATAACAAATAGAAAATTCAGCATAAGGATAAAAAATATCATTCATAATATTTTGAAATTTTCAAGGTGCATTTTTCAGATCAAAAGGCATGACATTCCATTCGTAATGTCCAAAAGGAACAATAAAAGCTGTTTTGTATGTATCGGATTCTTTAATTTGAATCTGCGAATATCCTGATTTTAAATCAAATTTAGAAAAAAAAATGACTGCTTTATTCAGTCTATCTAATAAATCCTTTTTATTAGGAATTGGATATCTTATCCACATTAGAACTTTATTTAAAGGTTTGTAATTAATTACTAACATAGGAACACCTCGTTCCTTTTCAACATTTTTATTAACATAAAAAGCAGTACAACTCCATGGGGAGTAGCTTTTCCTAATCAATTGTTTCTTAAGAAGACTATCAATTTCATTTTGACACATTGTTAGATATTCTTGTTTCATTTGAGAAGTTCTAGCTTTTGTAGGAAATTTTCTTTCATCAAAGTCCTTCTCATATGGAAGTGAAACAATATGTTTCTTTCTATCCCAAAAAGCATTAGGAATATCACTACAAATTTTTTTATTGAAATCTTCCTCTATTTGAGAAATTTTCTCTTTAATAAAGGATTTTTGCAATGTTTCTTCAATACCCATAATATGTATTTCTTGTTTAAGAAAATTTATTTGTCTATCTTTATTAGAGATTTTTCTCATAATATCATTAATCTCCTTATAGTCGGAGTTAAAACAAATTCAAAAAATATTTCATGGCCGTCAATATGAGCAGTTATTCCAGTAGTGCTGGTTTGCATTGGCATTAACATAGCTAAGAAAGGAGTCCCTAATATCAATTCTTGTTGAAGATTCCTTATACAAAGAAAAGTTATTTCCAAACAAACACCTTTATTGTAGATATAAACATTGTTAAGTTTATAATTGATTATCATTTTAGAACCATTGGCATTAGTGAGGCTTTGAGAAGTTTTCTCAAAATATTGAGTTGAAACTAGTCCTTCTTGGATACAATTCATAATTGCTCCACTATCCACAAGGGCAATTTTATTGCTGATAGTGTATTCTTTTTGAATAACTAAGTTTATTTTTATACGCCATTTTTGATATACTACATTATTGATAATATTTTGATAGCTTCAGTCTTCTTTATGACTTGTGCTACCTTGTTCCAAAGTAATTAATTTTTGATTCATATAGTAAAGCTCCTGAGTAGTTTTTGTTTTGGAATAATTTTAACAGTTTTATTTCTATTTTTAAAATATTTATTTCCCCTTTAAGATCAGGAATTGTGACAGACTTGTAATTATCAACCTGTTCCAAACGGTCTAAAATATTTTTTAGACTATAAGTTTCATTAGGAATTTACGGTTTTTCTTCTACCTCTTCTTCTTTAGTAGAAGAAATACATGTTTCTATTTTTTTTATCTTTAGCTGAGGATCTTCAATTTGATCAATTATATCCAACAAACCTTGTTGTTTACCAGTAAGAATATTAAGACTGAAACCATTCATCTCAACTATTGCTCTCCAATAATTGTCAGAGGTAGAACATTCAAGATTGTTACAGTTACAATGATTAGGAACTTCCTCTTCTTCTGAACTAGAAGAGATATCATCTTCATAAGATATTTCATTAATATAATTTTCTGAATCTCCTTCTGATTCAAAATCACTAGAATTTAACATTAATTTTAAGGAGGAGTTGTTTTAACTCTTCATCAATTTGAAGCTCAATGAGCTTTTTCTTGGTCTTACACTTATTAGCATAATGTCCTATTTCGCTATACATTGATGTAGAGTCTACAAACTTAGCCTTCGGTCTTCATCAATGTGCATGGTGGAGAAATGATCGAGATGTCCTTGAGTACCGACACATGATGCCCTAGGTATCGTTTTCGCCACACAATGATGTAGAGTCCACAAACTTAGTCTATGGTCTTCATCAATGAGTGTGGTGGAGAAAGGATCTGGGGCACCAACTGATAATTTATCCAAACCATTTAAGCAGTAATAGTTTTTATCTTCAAAGATTAAAGTTTATACAAGGACAGAGCCAGAATTTTTGGTGAAAGGGGTGAAATCACACCATCGATTGTCCACCTTAAAAGTGACAATTGCCAACAGACAAAGGTGCATACATTTATAGAAGTATATGCAATTAGGGGAAACCCCAAAAGAAAAGCATGAAGGAATGCAAAAGCAATTTTGGAGAATTCAGAAGCAATCAAGGCAGGTTCATAGCAAATCATGCAAATAGTGTACTCAACAAACCACATAAAACCATCGTCAAGAGAAGGGCACTAGGTTTAAGTCCTGTTTCACTAACTAAAATAGTAAATACTTATTTTTTTTTAATTAAATGTGATGTATGATAAGAGAATGACATGTCTCGTAAAACGAGAAATAAGTACTTTGTATTTGAGGAAAAATGAATCTGAAGATGATGGGTAAAAGTGAAACTTTTAGAAACTAAAGTTTGCTTCTATAACCTATTAATAGAACAAGGGGATCTTGGGAGCTAATTATTACTAGTATTCATTTTCTGAATTGTAGAATATTGTAGATTATCGAAATCTGTAAAAGTATGTGCATAATATGCACCAAGTAGATTTTGCAAAAGAGTTCTGTGTATGAAAAGATAATCTAATCCTCTAAAGTAGGGATGACAATGAGGCGGATCGGGTCGGATTTTGCGTCCCCCAAACCCACCCCGTTCTATATCGGATCGGAGTCGGAGTGGGGGAAATCGGGAAGGTGTCGGGGTCGGGGAATAATCGGGTCCCCATTCACCATAATAATTTGACTAATTTTGTTCTTTTTAGAGTGTTTTAAAAAAAAACAAGATATTGATGGTTGATGAGAGTTGAAAAAAATAGAAATAAAAAAAACAGACATAAATTAGTATTTTATTAATTGGTATATTGCTTTTATTATTTCAAAACAATGAAATTTATTTAGACATATACATACAAAAATATAAATATTTATAATCGGGTTCAGATCGAATTAAAACGGGGCGGGAGAAGCAAATACCATACCCGCCTCATTTGCCTATCGGATTGGGGAATACCCGCTCGGATCGAGGCGGGGAGGTCGGAGGTGGGGCGGATTGGAGGTAACTGCCATCCCTACTATAAAGCTCTTTCAAGAGGTGAATTTTGAATACTTTTCTTATCATTTCATTTTTCACAATGTACATCGTTACAGAATGCATTTTATAATTAGCTTCGATGGGATGAACTATCGACTCCTTCACCGGAGAAACTCGAGGGCATCTCACCGTCATCCATTCATCTCCCACCAGTTTGTTAATTTTCCCATCGCCGCATTTACTCGCCTACGCCGGTACGCCCGTCAGATGGCATTTACTCTCTCAACTTACAAAACAGAGGTGGCTCCGACAACCAACCAGACCGGACCCTCTTTATCTGTGGCCTTAATTAGTGGCTGCTGGCTTCTAGCAGATTTCCCATCCAAGCTTCTTCCGCTTCTTCCGTTTCGTCCCCAAAAGCTTCTTCTACCAGACTGGACCGAAGAAACAGCAAAGGACAAAGACAAAACGAGCACGACACTTGTTAAAACTCCAGGGTCCAAGGTTCGTGAATCTTGTCGAAAAAACAGTAGTACTACTACCTTAGCATGCCAGCTTCCCACGTGTCCTCTCCTAACTGCACACGTGTCCACTTCCTGTTTTCTCAACCGACAACTCCTCCAAAATCGAAACACGTACATTTCATAAACCAACTTCCCATACCTCAAACCTCCTAACAGAGAGAGAGAGAGAGAGAGAGAGAGAGATAGATGATGATGAACGTTGTGGCTCTGTTTCTGGTTCTGAGTTCACTGGTAATAGCAGGGTTATGGTCTCCACCTCCACAGGAAAAACACCCAAACCCAACAACCCAAGACGTTATTGCCAGAAACGGGCATCAAAAACTAGTAGTTGAGTTCGACGAAGAAGATGGAAACACTAGAGTTTCCATCTCACCACAAGAATCCCACATCTCTCCGGTACTGCTCGATGGCAAATGCTATGCTCCTGCGGCCAAGGACGAGTTATCAACAACGGCAACAACAAAGGGTGCTGCTGAAGTTGAGGATTTGAAACAGAAGGTCCAAAGAGCCTTGGATAGGTGCAGGGATAAAGCAAGAGAGGTCGAAGAACGCGCGAAAGAGGCTGCTTTTGAAGCTTTAACCAAAGCGAAAGATTCGGTCCAATGTAAAGCCGGCGAGGTTTTGTGTAAAGCTGGTGAGGTGAAAGATGAAACGAAAGATGTCGTTAGAGAGGCATCGGAGAAAGCCCGAGAGGTGAAAGAGGCGGTTGGAGATGCGACCGAGACGGTTACGGAGAAAGCGCAGGAAGCGAAAGAGGCGGTTAGAGATGTGACCCAGAAAGCGAAAGAAAAGATTTCCGAAAAAGCACAAGAAGCGAAAGAGAGGGCTTCGGAAAAAGCACAAGAAGCGAAAGAGGCGGTTGTTTTCGGAAAAGCACAAGAAGCGAAAGAGGCGGTTGTTTTCGGAAAAGCACAAGAAGCGAAAGAGAAGGCTTCGGAAAAAGCCCAAGAAGCGAAAGAGGATGTTGGAGATGTGACCCAGAAAGCGAAAGAGAAGGTTTCGGAAAAAGCGCAAGAAGTGAAAGAGAGGCTGTTGGAGGGTACCCAGAAAGCAAAGGAGATGGTCTGCGAAAAGGCCGAAAATGTGCAAGAATGCACAGAGGAGGTGGCGGGGAGAGCTAAAGAAGGGGCGAAAACGGTTTTAGACACGTCGAAGACGATGGGGAAGCACGTGGAGAGAAATGTGGCCGCAACAATCGAGTCCGGGAGGGAGAAGGCCAAGGAGACGGCGGAACTGGTGGCGGCTACCGCGTATGACATTATGGAAGAGGGAGAAAAAGATTTGAACGAGATTCTACGGCGAGGCAGAGAGGTGGGGTACGACGTGTTGGTGTACGTGGTGTCGCCGAGAGCGGTGGAGCCGGCGGCGGGGGTGGTGCATTTGCTGGGGTTCGCGGCGGCGTACGGGGTGTGCTTGTGGGTTACTTTTGTTTCAAGCTACGTGTTGGCGTGGGCTATGGATAGGCAGCAGTTTGGGGTGGTGCAGAGTAAGATATACCCTGTCTATTTCAGGACCATGGCTTACTGTGTGGCCTTGGCTTTGTTTGCGCACTTGTTGAGCCACAGGAAGAGAATGTTGGCGAATTGCATGGGCGTTGAGGTGTTCCTGGGGTATAATCTTTTGGTGTCTCTGTTGTTGATTTTGTTCAATTTGCTTTACTTGGAGCCTCGAGCCACCAAGGTACTTTATGTTTGTGATTTTGATCAAAGTTATATCCTGATATTCAGTAGAGTTGTTAAATGAGTTAAACTGCTCGAGCTCGACTCAGTCTTCGAATAGCTTGTTTAAGAGAGGATTCTACACAGACAAAACTCGAATATTTGATCTTGTTAAGCACTCAAATCAATCTCGAGTAATTTACTACTTAGCTCGATAATCTACTTTGGACATGTTTTTAAAGCTCGTTAAGTTTTCAAGCCAAAGCTTGAACAATACACTGCTCATTTCGTTCGGCTTGTTTACCTTGTTCATCGGCCTTATGACAAGAATGTAGTTACAAATGGCATTTGAGAACGTCAGCCATAGATTGGTAAAACAAAAGAATCAAAGGCTTACTGCGAAATTGCCTGCATTTAAGTGATGCAAGATGCCCTTTGTTGGTTATGGCTCGTTCAAATATGGGGCATTGGGTGACCATACCAGCACCAAATCAGGGATAACTTATTAGGTCAGGTCTCTATGAATGATATGCTAGTCTTTGGTTTTTCAGTTGCAGTGGTAAGATCACCACCTTGGGACCTTTTCTATTTTTGCCTCGGGAAGTATTTGTTAAGATGTTTGTTTGTTAGATGCTGCACCTAATTTTCATAGGCACAAGTTCATAACTTGTTATGCGGTGTAGTGAATAGGAAATAATACAAAGAAATCAACGTGTAAACCCCAGACAAATCTAGTGGGGTAGGAAAGGGAGACAAACAAACTGTTAACAATGGATTATGTTTCTAGGAGGTGGTAATTGGTGCGTTAAGACCGGAGAGTATCAGCTCATCTGAGAGTAGAAAGCCATTGCTTGATCATTTGCACTTTTGTGCTTTAATTGGTGCTAAGACGGCCTGTATAAGCATGTACTTCCCGTATGGGCCGTATCATTAGTTTTGCTTCATTGTAGGTGAATTTGGATTCAGAACTTCCCTACTGTCTATAGATACGACTTTGAGGTCATGCACCTATTGGGAGACTGTTGAAGAGGGAATTCCAAATTTGCTTCTAGTCAAATGAACCAGATAGAGACTTTCAGCAATCATCAACCAAGGGATTTCCTTTATCTTTGTTCGACTGGTAATGATATGGGTAGGAAACTAAATACGTTTGTAGTGGATTACAGAAGTAGTCTCCCAATAGCAAAATCTAGGCAAGAGCTGCAAGACAGTTTGGCTTATAACTCTAAAGATGTGCTCTAGGTATACAACCTAGCTATAGCACACATAGAACTCTGACCTGACCTTGTGGAGTGCCTTCATGGCTTTAATAACTAGTGGGTGTTAATGATATCATTGTCTGTTTGGCTCACTTTCTTCATAGAAGACACAAATTAATTTCGTATTCTTGCGCAATGAACCTCGAGTCCATGACTTAAGCCGCAAACTGTTACAAGATTTGAAGTTGGGTTTTGGAATCTTGTAATTATTTGTGATGGACCATGACTTAAGCCACAATCTGCCACGGGATTTGAATTCAGGTTTTCAGTTTCTTGTTTTTTAGATTACGTGCAAGATTTGAACTTTTTGGTACCCTAGTGTTGAATTGTTCACCAGACTCTTAGTTCAGGTTTCATCTCTGTGTCGAAGGCAAAATCTTAAATGTAGAATCAGTAGGCAAAATCTGCCACGGGTTCTGTTATTGTTGTTGTTGTGAGTAGTCTTTGAAGGTCTTTTTACAGTGATATTAAGTGTATGCATATTTTATTCCTTCTACGCACAATGTGACTCTATTTCCTGCAGAACATGATTGTCACTTCTGTTATTGCTTTCAAATGCAAGATCCTGTTGATAGAGGTAGATAATACTTGGAATATGTGGTTAGTCACAACAGGTGGATAATGAGTGCATACGCTAAACGCTACGAGCTCCACTTTTAACTTGGTGATTTCAGATTGAAAACTGGGGTCAAATGTATTTCTTTGTTTGCAGGTGATGATTGAGAGGACAAAGTTGGAAAAGGAGGAAGGGCGAGGAATAGAGAGTTCTATCTCTGAACCTATCAGCAAAGCAACAGCCGACCCTACTGCTGACGCTGCAGCCGTTCCGGCCTGTGGTGAAGACGCCACCTCGACGACTCCTTTTTCCAAGGGCGGGCGAGGAAGAGAGACTTCTATCTCTGAACCTAGCAGTAAATCAGCGACTGACCCTACTGCTGACTCTGCAGCCATACCTGCCCGTGGTGCAGACGCCACCTCGGCTCCTCCTCCTCCAAGGCCAGAAGAACTAGAGCAGGTGGCAGCAAGGGCTCAAATTGTTGAACTTAGTGAGAGGCTGAAGAAACTAAACGCATATTCATCTTTTCTGAATATCCTAACGCTTATGCTTCTAACATGGCACCTTGCCTACCTTGGCCAACATCTTCATGTTGCCTGCTAATGGAGGTAATTAAGCTCTTTATCTTCAGGTCACCCGCCTGCTTGTCAATGACTACGTTATTTCTTGACATTTGTAATGCCACAGCAACTTTCTTTAACTTGCACACTGGAAGAGCTCACTGGCAAAGGGGAGATTTTGATGCAGAAAATGAGTAAATTTTGTTAGCAGAGCATGTTTTTGACTTGTAAACAGTTCAGATGTTAATTTTAGTACTTGGTGAAAAAGATATGAGAGAGAGAGAGAGAGAGAGAGTTGGGATTTTGTTTTCTTTGTTTATACGGTACGTAGTTTGTAAGGAGATGAATTCTGAACTTGCAATGTAAATAATGTTAGAAGAGGGGTGACTTGACTTCTCGTGTAAATCTTCTGTCGTTCCACAAAATAAATTAAGCAGATGATGCTTAATTGTTAGGAAGGTCATCATCTTAACTCTTAATACTATGTTTTGTACAGTATTTTACATATGACAAGACAAAGACACATCTAATTAATTTCTTTATCGATTCTTTTCGTCCGTAGAACTGCTGCTGCTGCTTTCGAAAGATTTTGCAAGTATTGAAAGAGAAAGGGGTTATTAAGTAGTACTCCAATTAATGTTCATGCACGGACCAACTACTATGTCCACAGTTCAATTCTCATTATTGAATGGGCCCCCATATCATAAAAAGTAGGAGTAGATCGGTCCTATATGATATAGTGAATAGGTTGCCCCGTCATATAGTATATGCATATGGTTATAGGCCACCACTGAAGCCTGTGCCCCAGTAGTACTCATTCAAAGTATTTTTTTCCCTAGCTAGTGTCTTAAAACAGTGGTAGCGTACTGCATTGGGTTGCAGCGGTAGCGGGAGGATCGAATAACACGTTGTGGGAACCGAGTGAGGCGATCGTGAATTTTGTAAAAATATTATTGGCGTCAGTGCACTTGAAGCGATCGTAGTAGTCACGTAGAGACTGTGAAGCCGGCTAAAAATTAGTTCCAAAGCGATACGTATCGGGAATCAGCCGATGTGGGTATGAGTTTTGATAGCAATAGTATACTTGTGTGTAGCGGTATTGGAGGGCCGAAAAACCATTACAAAGCAATTGATACACCGATACGTGACGTAGCGAGGGATTTAAATCTATGGGTGTAACTTACCACATCACTGCCCCTTAAAACCGATGATTTTATCAGTTTATTTCCACCTGAAGGAAACGATCGAGTGTAACTTGTTCACCCTTACCAAATGTGAAGGTGAACTTTTACCAACTTTCAGTAAAGAGAATTTGCAGAGTTTAACTCCAGCGATCAGAATCCGTCATTTTGTGGGAATTAATTCATTAGGAGATTAGAAAAAAAATTCCATATTTTGATTTTTCTTCGTAATGATTTATAATAGTAAGTACGTAACGAAAAAAGATAGGAAAAATGACAGCCCAGGACGTGTTTTGATAATTAATATCTTTTAAGGACATGCTAAGAACATTTGTTAATGAACAAAATGTCCTTGGTATGTATTAATTATCAAAACACGTCATTGACCGTCATTTTCCCATAAAGATAATTATTTACCAATAAATTAAAGAGAGAAAGAAATGAGATAATTATTTACATTTCACAGTGTATTGTCAAAATGATTACACTGTCGTTCATCTTACTAAAGTTATAAATACAATTGAAAAAACAAATTGTTTATCAGACCAAACAAATTGTTTTTTATTAAACAATCTACTCAAAATACTTATTAGAAAATATAGTTTGGACTAGACATAAAGTGGGGCCAGTAGTGAGCTTACAATTCCTAATAATATGGTCCATAATTTGGACTGGACAGAAGTCTTCCCCTAGCTACACTATTAGGTGAGTGGATCTGAGATTCTGAACTTACCCCACCATTTAGCTAACCTAGTATTCATTACATTAAACTTTTGAGACCTCAGGTGTTTAAGCCGATTTACATGCACCTTGATTAATTGTGGAGACCAATCTGACTGTTTACGTGCACCTCGATTAATTGTTGGGACCAATCTGACTGCGTACCTGCCGGGAATATTACATTAAACTTAATGCCAAAAAAGGAAAAACAAAATTGAAACCCCTAATTCTTTGTAGACCAAATATCCTGGAAAGAGTAGGAGAAGTTGCGGATCAAAAAAAAAGTAGGCGAAGTTCGAAAGTAGGCATGTGCTGCTGCATGTGGGTATGTGATGCTAAAAACAAATAAACAAAAGACAAAAAGGGCACATTGCTCTTTTAGACATACATACGTATAAAAGCGTCTATAAAACACATTTCAAATTACTATTTATAATTTGTCAGAACGATAATTAAGAGCGTGGAGCGAACAATGCAAAAATTGAGAGCAAAAGTGCTGGGCAGTGCGAATGATATATTGATATCCTTCAAGAGACAAGAATGTATACATGTTAAACACATTTTTTGTTTTTCGCAGCAAAAATATATTTTATTAACTCATAACATGAAGTACATAGATAATAGGGGTTTAGGTACATCAGTCTGACCACTCAAGACCTTCTTCTCCTAACCAAATGGAGGAAATTGATTTAGACCCAATAGGCTGAGCCCAAACTAGGAGGAAAAGTGGAAAACACTAAAAAAAAATCCCAAATGGTTGGTAAGGAACCAACCCAACCCAAAATAACAACCCAACCAAAACACCTAAAACTCCAAGGGAAAATGACGGTCAAAGACATGTTTTGATAATTAATACCCGTCAAGAACATGCTGAGAATATTTATTAATGTTGAAAATGTTCTTGGCATGTATTAATTATCAAAACACATCTTGAACCGTCATTTTCCCAAACCCTAATTCTAACAGCTTCAACCACGACACCTGACCACCACCACTGCCTCCGCAACCCACCGGCGTCCAAGAACCTACAACCACAAGCCATCATCAGCATCCACCAAAGCTGAAAAAGGGAAATGCTTAGCTAGTCACATAATCGATTATGTGACTGATGAGTATTTCACATGTATATTTTTCCTCAAGACATTATACTATATGTTGCTATGTTAGTACGTTGTCCATGGACCCCTCATGTGGTCAAATCGGACTTGAATCCACCAACCTCAATGATTGATACAGTTGATCAAATTTTAAATTTAATTAAGTTATCGATAAACTCTAAACTAAATTAATAATCATGAGAGGATTATATTTAATACTCATAATGTCAGACTTTGAGTCTCCTCCCAGGCTCCCACGATGGGGAGATAATATTCTAATTGATTTTTTTTCTTAGATGTTTTGAAGACAGAATATCACACACAAAAAAAACCCTAAAAAATATCCAACTATTCTTGGTAGCAACATACTAACATTCTCTTTTGTATTTATAAAATAGTACTCCCTCCGTTCCTAATTGTTGGTTTCTTTTGGGAATTTAAACTTTTTAAGAGGACATATTGGTCCAAATAGCAACCCAAAATGAGAGGTGAATTGGATATCTCAAATATAACGTGGATTAAAAAACTAATGGTGAGAATAGAATGAAGAAACAAATATTCGCAACAGATTGAGCAAGCTCCAAACAGATCAACACAGTAGATTGAACAAGCTCGGACAGAACAAAAATTAAGAGACACAATAAGGTAGATATCAAATTTCTTCAATTTTAAGGCAAGAGATTCAAATGCAATGATTAAAATCAATCAGTTACTCCACTTAACTATAGATATATAAGTGATCTAACTAGGTTAGTCATGTAATTTAAATATAGAAAATAAAAAGAGTAGGGAAGAGAAAAATCGAACGCAAGGATTTATAGTGGTTCGGTCCTCAACTTTACGTCCTAGCAGTCCACTCTCCTAGTGTCTAACTCGAGATTTGCTGCACTATCTTCACTAGTTACAATTCTTCTAGTTTTTGCGGTTGCAAGACAACCTTTATAATGAGCAATCTATCATCAATTGCTCTGACTAATTTTAATTTCGGTGCTAGTCACTCCTAACCAAACTAGTTATAACTCCGGTGCTAGTAGCACCTTACCCTCAATCTTGCCTTTTTCTATGTATTCATGGAGAATATAATATTTCATGGTGGAAGCTCCACTAGCCGTTGAAAAGATTGAGCTCCAATCTTGCCTTCCTAAACCTTTGATTTGCATCTTCAATTCCATCTTAAGCAATTAATCTTCTTCACACAATCTTCAACCAAGCCTTCAATTTTCTTTTAGAGATAATAAAGCTTCAAGTAATCTTCCATCTTAATTAATATTTTCTTTCCATAGGAGTCTTTGTAGCCAATCAAAAATTAGGAGAAGATTTGTCCTTAATTTTCCTCCATTTAATTCAAATCTTAACTATTGAAAATAGTGATTTGATGTAGACTCTCTCCATGTAATTTAATCAAATCCTAAAAATTCAACATTTATCTGAATCAGTATCAAAGATCATTAAATCAATTAGTATATTTTTTATTTAATAATCTATGGCTAGTAATCATCAAAATCAACAAGGTATTCATACGAACCTTTGGGCTAACAGAACATGTAATGACTACACCAAAATTCAAAATTGATGATATCATTTCCACAATTACCCTTATATTTTATTTTTTTTACAAAAAAAAACTAAGCAAATAATTACGAAGCAGTAAATAATACCAAAAAATACCAAACTTAGGAAGAATGACCTATCTTCAAGCTATTGACAAAATAGTGCAAAATACACCAAAAACACCGTTCAGTCAATAGGAAGAACGACTCCTAAAAGAAGTTTTTTTTGAAAGGAAAAAACCGAGAGCGTCAAAATGAAAAGATACAGTTCAAAAAAGTTAAAAAGATAAATGTACTTTCCAAAAAGAAACGTACACAATTCTAAAGGGTTGGCCAAGTGATTTTGACCTGAGACTTAGGTGCGCGTCCTGAACACCCTTCGTTGCCAAAAAAAAAAAAAGAAGAAAAAACTACACTCCACGTGATAAACCACAATGGAACTCAAATTATGAATTTTCTATATATAGCACTAATGTTTACCATTTCCTTCAACTGCCAGCCTTCCTTCCATGCCAAGGGTCAAATACTTTATTACATTGAAAAAACTAAAAATAATCCATTTATTATTCTCTCAAGTGCCCTCTGACTAGACCTGCTTTGTCCCACCGCATATCCCCCCACCCTCTCTAAAAGTATCAAAAGGGAAAATGACTAAAAATATTTCCTAAAAGTAAAGTTTAGGAGATGCTTCACCTTTTTGTGCTAGCCCTCCTTATAATTCATACACTTTGGTCCCCGTTAAAAAAAAAAAAAGGAAAATAAAAATGCTCTCAATCATAGTAACAAAGTGTTTCAATTTCATTTCGCAACTAGGGTCTATAACAAAATAGAAATGAAATTGTTTGGCAAATGGTATTTATAAAAAAGCATATTAGGAACCCCGCACATGCCGCAGAGAATGATTCACATGGCGATATTCCGGAAAACAAAGAAAGGCGAAACTCATAAATTAAATCACACAATTTTGAAGTAGCATTTTGGCGCCAAAACGCTAAGACAGTAGCTTTATATTTGTCTATGATTTACATTTAGCTCAAAAAAAAGTACAAGCTTTGAAGCATTTCACTCAAACTATATGGCTCAAATTTTCCTGATCATTCGGTCAAAAGGCTTAATCAAAAGAGCTGGGCCACCTTTGATGACTCATTGATTTTCATTGTATAGACCTTAGATGTAGAAACTTCATTTAAGGATCTGGTTCTACGGTCAATATATTTGACAATACATTTTTCGAAACTCCACATGGGACCTTTAGGTCCTTCACACCAATAATCGTAACCGTTTAATATATTTAACACATGTTTTTAAGGGGTCCCATAAAAATTAAATCATTTGTTTATCTGTATGGGTTTGATCAGCTCATTTAGTTGATTCCTGTAAAATTTGACAAGATAAAATTGAATGAGCCAATGAAGTTCTTACCGATATCCAAATGAGTTAATTTTTTATGGGAACCCTTAAGAACATATTTTAAACAAATTAAATGGCTCTGATTATTCGTGTGGGGCTCCGAAAAATGTATTGGCAAATTGTCTCTAGAACCGGCCGCATATATAGATTAATCTGGTTGGACGTACATTTCAATTAGTTTAGGGCCGGGTCAACCTCAATTTAGGTTTTCTCCAAGCATGGGGTTGGAAGCTACTGATAGATACATCCCATGAAAATGAAAGTGGCACATCTGATAATGATATTGTTAATGAAGAATTATTATTATTATTATTATTATACTGTTTATCATTAGTAACTGTCATTAATTAATTATTATGTGTACTACAATTATCTCTCTATGGATACTTACAAGAATTATGCAGTGCTCGAAGACATGCAGCTCCACCATATCCTGAGGGTGTTCGCTGAGTACAAAAAATGCATTAAAATTTTGTACTTTTTACACATAATTTGAATTTTTTTTAAATATTGTTTGCACTGAATTATTCATAAGTTGCCTAAATAAATGAAAATATACTTGAAATTGTGAGTAGGTAAATAATTAATACTCCTATAGCTCAACTAAAACAAAATAAACTTATAGGCCTAGTAAAATAATATGTTCATTTTATATATAGCTTTGTATACGTAAATAAATAAGAAGGCCAAGGGAAGGGAGAAAAAGAAAAAAGGTCCGGATCTTTTTATAAAACAAAGTCATACAAAATATATGCTAGAAAGTTTGAGCATCTCCGACTTTTTGTCAATGTAAGTAATTCAATTAAGAGTTATTTTCTTCATACAATAAATTCTAAAACCTCTTTAAAATAAATTTCAAACCAATGGCTACATCTCGTTTTATTGTTGGAATTTGAATTTATGTGGATGAAACCCATGCATCAATACGGCCAAACTTAGCACATATTTTAGCACACCTCTAAATTAACACACTTTAGAACATAGACTAATACAATCATTCGAGGGCTGAAAATAAATCTTGTCATCTATCCGTGAATTTTTCTAAGAGTTCATTTGTTTGATCGATAAAACAAATGAACTAATTTTGAGACTTCTGTCACTATTTAGTACGGAGTACTAACAACTTTGCAGAACTAATTTTACATGTGTGACCACAAAACTTCAATTCTAACCAAGAAACGAGGCAGAATGCTTTGTGCCGAAAATTATTGTGCCTCTGTGTCGATGAACTTTTCGGCTCATTGAATTTAAAACACAAAAAAAACACAAAATCTAACAACCAAAAATTCTCTCGGCACAGAGA
>BPLS01011089.1:0-11820 GCA_019656275.1 Rhododendron kiyosumense | reverse complement strand
GTCCGATTCAATTACGACTGGGCTAACTTTTAGGCCTTCAACCATGAAACATGCCCTCCTGATCGCTTCTAGCTCTCCATGTAAAGTCGAGGAGACTAGGAAGGTAGCAGTCGAACCATCAACCAGCTCACCCACCGCGTTACGGACCACCATAGCTGCTGTAGCTTTTTCACTGCTCTGAGGAATAGCAACATCACAGTTAATTTTCAAACTACCAGGGATTGGTTTTCTCCAGGCCATATTGGCAGAAGGGGGAGCAACACTGTGTTCCAAAACCTCTCTCTGGATAGTCAAGATTGATTCAAATTCAGTTTGAGCCTTGGAAGCTCTAACCACAGTAGACAGAGGGTTTACCTCTAGATGATTGAACACGAAATTATTTCTCTCCTTCCAAATGTGCCAAGCTTGGAACGCCACATTACTGATCACCTCCGACGCTTCTTTGAGGCTGGTGCTTTTGTCAATGATACCAGAAGACCAAATCAACATCGATGGGCATTTCTCAGGGGATACCAAAGAGAACAAGTTGCTGCCAAACCAAATTGGTCTAGTCCAAGCACACTTGGTTAGCATATGTTCCACTGATTCCACACACTCATTACAAATAGGGCAGATGGGGGATTGAGCACACTTTCTTCTGAATAGATTTTCCTTGGTTGCCAAACCATTTTTACACACTCTCCACCAAAAATTTCTGACTTTAGGGGGAACGTTCAGCTTCCAAATGAGTTTCCACAGATGTTTATTGGGTTTAAAGGAAGGTTCTGGCTTGTCTATATTGTCCGCATTGATTCTCAAAGCAACTCTATATCCCGATTTCACCGTGTACGAACCTTGGGAATTGTAGTGCCAAATCAGTCTATCCCGACTTGGATTGGATGGCAACGCAATCTTCACGATTGCGCTCACCTCTTCCTCTGAAATAACCCCTCTTAGCTTGTTCACATCCCAACCTTGCATTCCTGGCCTAATAACTTCTGAGACCTTCTGAATTTGGCACCCGTGAGGCTTTGGCGTATTGATTTTGAAGTTCTGAAGCGATGGAACCCATTTGTCTTCCCAAAAGTTGATTTCATGTCCTCCACTCACCTGCCACCTCAGTCCAGAACAAAGAACCTCCCTTCCTTTCAGAATGCTGGCCCAAGCCCAAGAGGCCTTTTTTCCCCTAGTGGCTGTCAAGAAGTTCGAATTAGGGAAATAGAGACCTTTCATCATCCTTGCCCAGTAAGAATTTGGGTTCATCAGTAATCTCCAAGCCTGCTTTGCCAAGAGAGCTTCGTTGAATGCCCTGAAATCACGAAAGCCCATTCCTCCTTCCTCTTTTGGAGCAATCATCTTGTCCCAGCTAGCCCAAAAAATCCCTCTATTCTCCGGATCACCTTTCCACCAATAATTTCTTATCAACGAGTTCAGTTTATCCACTGTTTTCTGAGGAAACCAGAAGCAAGCCATAGCGTACGTGGGAATGGCTTGGGCCACATCTTTGATCATAACCTCCTTTCCCGAATGAGAGATGATTCTTTGCTTCCATCCTTGCAACTTCTTCAGAGTTTTCTCTACCAAAAAGGATAATTCCTCAACTTTTGACCTTCCCCATAAAGAGGGGAGCCCCAAATATTTCGCATCATCTTTGAGGGGTGGAATATTCAGGAAGGAGCAAATAAGCTGTTTGTCAATGGGGTTTAGATTGGAGGAGAAGAATATCCCAGATTTGTCTAGATTCACTGGTTGTCCCGATGCAATTCCATATATATCCAAAATCTTCATAAGGGACAGGCATTCGGGCAATTCAACTTTAGCAAATAAGAGGGCATCATCCGCAAAAAAAATATGCGACAAGGAAGGGTAGTATTGGCCCAAATGAACTCCAGAGAGGTTGTTGGACTGGACTGCTTGAGAAAGGAGGTAGAGAGGACGTCCTTCACTAGTAAGAAGAGATAGGGAGATAGAGGGTCCCCTTGCCGGAGTCCCCTTTTAGGAGACACTTTTGCCTTGACTTCACCATTCACACTAACCTCGAAGCTCACTGTAGTTACACACTGCATAACCCATTGAATCCACACTCGGTTGAAGCCCATCTTTTCCAAAACTGCTTGCAGAAAGTCCCATTCAACTCGATCATAGGCTTTGTTGAAATCCAGTTTGACAGCCATGAATCCCCCATAACCATTCTTCTTTCTCCTGAGGTGGTGGAAGGCTTCGTGGGCTACTATGATATTGTCTTGGATGAGTCTGCCAGGAACAAAAGCAGATTGGTTTGGAGAGATAATGCCCCCCAGGATACCTTTGAGACGATTGGCCAGAATTTTCGTGATGATTTTCAAAATGAAATTACAAAGGGCAATAGGTCTGAATTGGGCTAGAGTTTCAGGAGAATGAAGTTTTGGAATTAGAACAAGATGGGTATAGTTAAATTCCTTTAGGAGGTACCCATTGGCGAAAAAACTTTCAATCGCTTCGCATACATCCTTCTCAATAATCCCCCAATACTTTTTGTAGAAGAAACCTGGGAAGCCATCAGGCCCAGGTGATTTCAAAGCCCCTAGTTGGTCCCTAGCCAGCACAATTTCCCCTTTCGAGATCGCCTTGGAGAGATTATGATTCATTGAATCTGTGATATTCCTGTGGACTCCTACTAGAGCTGCAAAAAAGTTTCTTTCTCCAGAGGCTTCAAAAAGGTTCGAGAAGAACTCGCCCAAATGTCTTCTGATCTCAGATTCCTCCCTTTCAGCCAAATACCTCTTCCATTTTTAATAGTGCACAACTGATTCCTTTGTCTTCTTTGCATCAAGGTAGCATGGAAGAAAGCCGTGTTCTTGTCCCCAAATCTTAACCAATTGACTCGAGACCTCTGATGGACATACATCTCCTCTCTTAGCATCGTGATCTCCAGCTCTTTTGCTAATTCTTGTTCTTGAGAGAAGCCTTCTTGACAGTAAGGGAGACCTTGGATAATTCTAATTTTCTCTGTAAGATCCTCAATTCTCTTTTTGTTATTCCCAAAAGTTTTCTTGCTCCATTCCTGTAGACTCTTCTGACATGATCTCAATTTGGTTCTCAGCGTGAACATAGCTGACCCTGGTGTAAGGGAATCCCAGGTATTTGCTATCACCTCCGAGCATTCTTCACTAGTTGCCCACATGCTTTCAAACTTAAACTGGTAGGGTACTTTCTTAAAATTATTGCTCAATTTGATCAGTAGGGGACAATGATCGAACCCCACTTTAACCTCATGGAAAACTTGAGCTGTTGGACAAAGCAACCTCCAAGGCACTGTAGCCAAAGCCCTGTCTAGTCTTTCTCGAATATTGTTGATACCCCCTTGGTTATTACTCCAAGTAAATGCTGGACCTTTAAATTCCAAGTCCATCCACCCACAATCCGAAATGAGCTCCTGGAACAGTTCGATTCTCCTTCCCCTATAATCGTTACCCTCTTCCTTTTCCCAAGTAGAAGCCACTTCATTGAAATCCTCCACACAAAGCCAAGGATAGAGATTCTCCCTAGCCACTGATCTCAGTTGATTCCAAAACAAAATACGCTCCCTAGGAGTAAGAGGGGCATAAATGAAAGTAGTCAACCAAGGATCTCCCACCGAATTCCACTTCATAATGCACCTTATCATGTTTTTAGATTTTGATCGAATCTCCACATCCACATCCTCCTTCCACCATAAAGCTAGACCCCCCGACAATCCCTCTGGATCGACATAACAGCTACCCTGGAACCGGAGCCGCTTCTTTATTCTTTCTAGGGTATCCCTCTTATTCTTGGTTTCCATGAGGAATACCACTAGAGGACGATGGGTTGTACACAACCCTTGTAAGATCTGAAACGTTAGGGGTCGTCCTATCCCCTGAACGTTCCAGCTGAGCATCACCATTGGGACTGTGGCTGATTGGGGCCAGCCACCACAACCTATCTTGGTCCCCTACATCAGACACAAGGGTTGAGAGAACAGAGTCACTCTGAAGCACCTGAACATCCACCAATTTCTCCTCTTCCACACATGGTAAAGCTTTCTTCTATCTTCGCACCAGGGTAGATTTTTTCCCCCTGTTACCACGAAGGCTTTGACCGCCTCTTCCTCTATTAACAGGGAAGCAATGAGGAGGGACAGGAGATGGGATAGAGGGGGAGAGGGAAGGAGTATCTGTGGGTGCTGGAGCATTCTCCTTCCAAGG
The DNA here is from genome assembly GCA_019656275.1 of Rhododendron kiyosumense. Lineage (NCBI taxonomy): Eukaryota > Viridiplantae > Streptophyta > Magnoliopsida > Ericales > Ericaceae > Rhododendron > Rhododendron kiyosumense. The sequence goes on along the minus strand of BPLS01011089.1, from coordinate 7,636 downwards.
GATGATTTCTTGAAGTTCTGGGGAGTTTCATCATCCTCTCTCTCCTTACGTTTAAGGGACAGTAATCTATCAAACACAGTAGAGAGGGCAACTTCCATAGGGGCTCTTGGGCTAAGAGGGGTTTTAATAAAACCCCTATCCTCCAAAGAAAAGAGTTTTTGGGTTACTGTGGATGGGCTCGTCTGAGAGGCACGAGGGCTATCAGGTTCCTCCACAAGATAAGGTATCTTATCAAGAGAAGGGGTGGGCCTAGGTTCCCTAGAAGAGAGGCCTGAAATAACAAGTGGGGGAGGCCCAGTAGTAATTCCAAGAAGGGTAGATTGGGAAATTACCTCAGCAGGTTCACGAAAATTCTCCTCAGGACAGCTGTAGCTCTTAGTGATTGGCACCTGTCCCTCTTGACGTGCTCCTTTTTTGTCGCCGAAATTCATCCTATCCCGTACGATAGTACTAACGGGAATATCCTCCAGTAACCTTTCCACACGCTCCTGCCACGCGCCACCATCTTGGCCTCCTTCCCGGCTTGATTGAACGCCTGTTTTTGGATAAGCCACGACTTCTGGTGGCCTGACTCCGTAGTTGATAACATTGATAGGGGAAATTTCTGCGCTTAGCCCACAGTCAAAAGCTCTGGAGAGGGTGGCCCCTGTTTCCTTCCATTTACAATCCGGAATCAGAGTGACCAATTCTTCCACATTCGAAACAGTATTCAAATAAACGCTCATATTTAAATGGTACCCATAAGTCTTCCATGTTGCTCCTTTTGAGGAAGAAACCCGTTTTCAAGGGTTTGTTGATGTCTATCCAAACTCTGAGTCGAAGACATTTAACACTATTTCTCCAATCGTTGGGATCTTGAATAGAGATGATGTCCCTAGGGACTTAGCTATGATTTTCCCACTAGCTTCGTTCTGAAACCCCAGTGGTAGCCCTGGGATTTGCACCCAAAATGGACTGAAGGAGAAATCCAGCTCATTTACTGCTCTGTTTGCATCCCATTTTCGGAGAACCAAGAGATATCCCATAACTGACCACGGGCCTTGGCTAATAACCCTACACAAATCATCTTCAGACTGGAAATGAAAAGCATAGGTGTTGTTACCCAGAGCAGAGATGGAGAAGCTATCTTCTGTTCTTCAAGCTTTGTTGATGACGTTCTGAACCCCCACCTTGTTCAGGGTTTTGAACGTTATGATTTTGCCCACCAAAGAGTGCTTTGATTTCGAAGCGCTATCATCAAAGCATTGATCCAGAGAGACATACTCGGGTTCGTCCATAAGAGAATAGCAGCTAGAAGGCAAACAGAGGAGAGACAAAAATGGGAGAATAGAGAAGGAAGAGGGAAAGACGGAGGGGAAGGGATAGAGGAAAATATGGAAGGGAGAAGAGATGGAAAGGAGATGCAGAAAAACTCCACAGGAGGAGAAAACCCTATCGGGGAATAGCTCTCATCCTAGAGAGAGATCCACTTTCTGTTCCAGAGAAAGTGTGGTTGGATACTCCGATATGCTGTAAGATTTAGCAATTAGACTGGAAAAGGTTGAAGACATAATAATTAGTTTAGGGTTAAGTGGAAAATAAGGGGCAATTGAGATTGGCTTAATTTTTTAGTTGCGGTAGAAGAAAAATAAAATGGGGCCAAAGAGAATTTTTATGGGTAGTAAATCGTAATAGAATCTCCTATTTGATCATAAAAGACAACACTTAAATGGGGAATATTTCTCAGAGAATGAGGAAAGAGAGGGCAAGATTATTAGGTGAATATTCTATGTATCTTTTAGAAAAGAAGTGATCGGAGGGATACAACTTTTATATAAAAGGTGATCCGACGGCTATGGGTTTCTCATGTTTGTATGCCCGCATATTTTTTGCTATATTTATATATTGTAAAATATTTTGCATCGAAACAAACGGAGCCGAACTCAGATTACTGATTTGTTTATCTGCCACAATCGTAGTGCCGAACATAGCCCATCCTACCGAACATGGGCCTTAAAAAGGTTTCCAGCCTGGTCCTTTGGGACTAAAAGCCTGTGACTTTTGGGCTCGGGCCCCGTCCACCACTAGGCTTGGACGTCGACGAGAACAAAAAGTTGTAAAGATGGGTAATGGTGCAATTAGTAGAGTAGTAGCGAGCTGTTCAGCTGACGGTTTTGGGCGGTTCTCCATTGGTACTGTCCATGAGTGTTATCCGGTTCGAGTGATTTGGGAGCTTCATAAATTGAAAAACCGTTCGAACCGAACCAAACCGAACTCAATCCAAACTCATATATTAAGATTCATATCTCTCTGAACCAAACCTCGGATACATTCGAAAGCGGGTCGGTTTGGACAGTTTGAATGGATTGATTGACCAATTGGGCACCTCTTAAGACACTACCAAACTTGATCCAAACTCATATATTAAGATCCATATCTTTCTGAGCCATGCCTCGGATACATTCAAAAGCGGGTCGGTTTGGACAGTTTGAATGGATTGGTTGACTAGTTGGGCACCTCTTAAGACACTACCGAACTCGATCCAAACTCATATATTAAGATCCATATCTTTTTGATCCATACCTCGAATACATTCAAAAGTGGGTCGGTTTGGACAGTTTGAATGGATTGGTTGACCCATTGGGCACCTCTTAAGACACTCTGAAGTAGGACAGTAAACGAACCAAGCAACTCACGAACTTGGCTCATTTCAGCTCGTTAGGGCATGACTCGGCCCATTTATGCATTTAATAAATGAGCTGAGTAGAGCTCAGCTCGTTCAGAGAAGCTTGCTTCGATTAAAGAGATTCGTTTAGTAAATAACTGAGCTCAACTTGTTAAGAGCTCGACTCGTTAAGGCTCAAGCAAAACTCAAACTCGACAAAGCTCGGCTCGATTCGGCTTAGCTTGTTTACAGCGCTAATGTGAAGTGAAGCTGCCGCATCAATATGTCTCCGGGCAATCGGGTCAGCATCGCTTATGAAGATCGGGTCAGCACCGAATGCCATACTTCTGCTGGTTCTGTGATTCTTCTTGCATATGGTGAAGATGGGAGCGACCAATTCAGAGCTTGAAGGACTTTTTGAGCAGAAGAAGCGCGTCAAGAATCCTCTTGTCCCCATCGGTACTCTCCTCAGATCCCTCCCTCCTGTACACAAAGACACCCACATACATATAGATTCAGAAATGATTTTTCGCGCTCGACTTTCTTGTAAACGCGCCCCAAAAACTACTTTTTTAGTGTTCGTGTTATGCGTAATTTCAAGCATTAGAGGACAAATTCTGGGTTTAGAGATCTTGTATAGAGTTCTACGATTTGGATTTGTGGAAACAATTCAGGGTTTTTTTGTTTGGCTTTATATTTGGTGAATGTAGCTGGATATGAGTTGAATCTCGTGGGAATCTATTCGGGGGTTCTTTAATAGTAAGCAATTGTTTTCAGATTGGGAAAATGGGGAGAAAGGAAGAAGGAAAAAACCTATTCCTTCTTATGTGGTTGGAATTGTTGGATAGGGATCCCAATTGAACAGGATAATGTGAGTCATGTAACACAGGCTGCTCTTGAGTTTCTGCCAATTGTTTTGCTATGCATGATTATTGATAACCACGTATCACAGACACTTCTTCGGAGGTCACTACTGGCTACGGGTGCCGGACACCGACACCCTCCGGACACGTGACACTTAAATCCAAAGTGTCCTATTTTTTTCCAACTTTTTTAGGTTGGACACCCCAGGGACACTTTAAAAAATGCTCCCAACACTCTCGGAACACTCGAAAAACAAACCGGGGGTGTTAACAAAATTGTATACTCTAATTACGGAGTAAAATTTATGGAAGACGTATTTTTTATGCGACGGTTAAGGATATATTGAATACAAAGGCCGATAAATGATGAAACACTTTTTGTTTGAATACTTTTGTGAATGTTGAATTTTTATTTTATTTTATTTTATGACGTGATTGTGAATGATGAATATGATTCAAGGTATACATGGAAAAACATCTTTAGTCTTTACGATTGGAGCCTTGTGTTTTATTTTTTATTCATTTAGTCATATACATAAATATTTTCTAAAACGTGTCCCCCAAGGTGTCGTGTCCTCCAATTTTATAGAATTTATATCGAAGTGCCAGGGTCGTGTCACGTGTCCGTGGCAGTGCTACCTAGCATGAGAATCTTGATTGCAGGATAACCCGTGATGATTCATGTCTAGAACGGATGAGTCCGATCCACAAATATGTGTTTATGATTGGGACATTAGGTTGGTACGAACAAGAGAATATGGAATTACTTTGATGTTTTGACCTGAGCCTAATTTGAGTAATATTCAAATTGAACTTCCTTCGAATAAGGATTTTGTTGCTTGTCCAAAGATAATGATGCTGTTGTCACGGGTCTAGAGGGTTGTGCTGGAAGTCTATTTCGTGATTTAGTGATTATGGGATAAGTAGAGGTAAGGATGGAACTTTGGGCAGTATGGAGAGGAGTGGTGGTTGGGGCAGCAGTCGCGCTCATTTTGCTGAAGAATTGGTACTAGCCTGTAGGCTGTAGCAAATGCATGGAGGTGTGCATTTTCATTGGTTGGTAAAGGATGTAGCTGATGAATTGGGTGGCATACTGACTTTTATTTTGGTGCCCCCTCTATTGCGTGGAAACTTCGAGAGAATTACTTGCGTTTGGCTGTTTGTGGCATTAAGAATCGACACATATATGGATATGTGACATGTGTGGAGGAAATGGGTATTAATGTTCCATGGAGTATCTTTGAGTAGAAGAGAAGAACATTTCCGGACTCGACAAATGTAAATTTGTTTCTATATCTTGTCGGTTGTGTTCACTATGCTAGAAGTACCCATCTGGAATAAATAAAGTATCCATATTGCAACAGAGCCATGTCCTTGTATCCTAGACTAGGAAAAGGAAACTAGATGGACCAGCCACCTAGGTGTTAGTGGCGGCCTGGTAGGTACGAAGTTGAATTTCTCCCCGTGGGAGAGAATTTCAAACATATATAGGAACTAGGATGTATCATTTTCCTTGTTTTGACACTTACAATTCTTTTAGTATTATAACTTAAATTGAAACAACAACAACAACAGAACCCATGTAGTCCCCAATTATTTGAGGTATGGGCGGGGGAAAATTGGAGACAGACCTAACATTTGGCAATATGCACAAAGTGGCTGCTCTCAGAATACCACTGAAACAGTGGCCCTCTATACCTGTTTTGCTGTGAAACCATGCTCTCAAATCAAAGCCAAAAGGCTTCAGAGTGGGCAGACCTAGAGACCTAATTCAATTTATATGCACATTATTACCATCCAAACTAGATTTCAAGGGAGAACTCAGAATAGCTATGACACAGATCTTTACTTCTTTTACCATCCAAACTAGATAGTGTCCTGAGAAATTGTCTCACGAAGCTCTTTGCCCATGGCTGAACTATATGGTAAATTTTTTTTTTTCAGGTGCATTTATCACCGCAGGGGTCCTCACTGCTGGTTTAATCAGTTTCCGAATGGGCAATTCTCAATTGGGTCAGCATCTAATGAGAGCTCGTGTGGTTGCACAAGGTGCTACTGTTGCGTTAATGGTCGGCACCGCGTATTATTACGGGGAGAAGCTCTAAATGGTTCATAATTCCGAAAATTAAAATTTCAGGTCGCGTGAAGCAAGCAGCTGTTCTTAGGAACGTGACGGGCAACTATCATTATGTAGAGTTCGCAACTTAGCATAATTGAGCAGCTCAAATGACTCTTTTTTTGGGGGTACCAGTTAGAAGCGTAACTAGGACAGGATATGCCAATTTTTTTTTTACTTTGAAATGCAATGGAGGTGGATATTCTTGAAGCTCCTGCTTTTTGTTTGAAGTTCTCTGTTGATCTTTCAGACTGGCATGGCAATTAGATTGGAAACATGGTTGAAAAACAGGAAAGTGAGAATGCTGCTGATTTCTCAGTTTGTGGTGTTGCCACTCTTCTTTGTTTTGCCTAATTTTATGTATGAACTATGAAGCAATTAAAAAAGCTAACTTTTTGTATAAACAAATTAAAAAACATTTTAACAATAATAAGCTGATTGAATCATTTTTGTGAGACCCATGAAAAGTCAGTAAAAATCATTAAACAGAAACAGGAATAAAGGAGTGGCCAACCGGGGACCATTCTCAAGCACAAAACGGCTTAGTTTTGGGCCTTACAACACTCATGCTAACCCCACGGCCAGCAGGTCCCCAGTCCTATTTTTCTACCTCCTATACGTTTGAGTGAGGCTAAAGTTCCCGACCGAAATTCCGACGCCGCGCCGGGCCCACTCCGGCCACCGGACGGCTGATCGGAATAGAGTGTTTGGATCGGCCACCTACACACATCTAATGCCGTTGATTCTCGCGTTGATCCACTCGGTTTTTTTTTTTAGAATTTTTGGTCGGCTCCAATTAACCGTCCGGTGGCCGAAGTGGGCCCAGCGCGGCGTCGGAATTTCGGTCGGGAGTCCCGGTCGGGATGTCTAGACTTTCTGTATATGTTTAGGTGTGACTCTCTGTAACAAAATTAAAAACGTTACTTAATAAATAAAAAATAAAGTTATCAGAATCTTCAGATCTTTTCATCATCGGTTTATAAAAGAAGGAAGAATCTTCAGATCCACAAATGTTGAGAAATTAAGTACGAATAAAATAGAATTGCCAAGAGAGATTTGCGTAAGAATAAAGAATCGGGTGCCCGTAATAAAAAATTGGCCCTTTGATGTTTGATATGATTTGGTTCTAAGCATTGACAAGCCCCCAATATGGGTATTTCTTTTCATCAAGTGGAATGTAGTATTCATTTCGGAATCTCACAAAAATTATTTAAACCGTTAATAGAATATATTTTAGAATAAAATTTTACAGCATCACTAGAAAAATTAGTTCAATCGAATAGTTTTAAGTATTTTATCTAATCTTTTATTTTATTTTTCCATTCAAAATTCATGATCCTCCGAGCGAAATGAAGAAAGTAAGAAAATTAGATTAAACACTCATAATTATCCGATTGAACTAATTTTTGAAAAACACAACTAAAAAATTATTTTAAAATGAATAAACTTCGTGCACATCCACACACCATGAGTACATTATCAGTGCGATAGTAGTTTAGAGCTAGCTTCTCTAAGATCTATTTTAATAGACTGGACCGTATAATTGGCTCGTTTGTGGACCCTTCTCGATTCTACTGTAATGATCCAAACCATCCATATTTTAGAGCTTGTCAAGAATAATCACACAAAAATTAGGTTGAACAGTATCATTTGATATGATTTTGGAACAGATTACACATTTATTTCATAATAAAATTAAAAAGATTACAACAGAAAGTTGGAACCTATTTAATCTCTATTTATTTCAAGACTAATGCATTCCGCAATTATATCAATCGGTATCCAATCAACGTATAATTTTTGACCTAGTTGATGCTATCGACAAATCCTAAAATACGAATGATTTAAATCATCAAAACGAGTCCGAAAAAGACCCACAAACTGAGTAATTTGATTTTGGACAGTCCAATACATTAGCGTCACATTGCACGTGCCCTCCTTGATAACCATGTCGACACCTCCACCCTCCTATACATACATGATATATACACATCCATACACATGCATAACACA
>BPLS01011086.1:0-11135 GCA_019656275.1 Rhododendron kiyosumense | reverse complement strand
TCTGATTTTATGTATGTATAGATTGATGTGGGCAGAGAAGGCTTGGGGAGCAAGTAAAAGATTCTGCTTTATGGCCAAGGGTACGATCAATTGCAGCAAAAAGTGTTTTGCGCTTAGTGACGTAATCTTTCAAAACAGTCTTCACTTTCCGTTCTCGCTCCGCAATCGCGTTCTCAATTCTTTCGCATTCGGAAATTTTATCCTTTGAGAGACTTTTGAAAGACGCTTTTCCGCTCGCGCACCTGCACCTGCCCGTACATTGCGTGACTAAGGTCCGGTGATAGGTCACGAATATTTTTCAGTAAACCTATCGTTTCCGTTTTTAATGCTCGCTTTATGAGCCCATTCTTTGATTATCGTTCTCGCATTTCATAGTAATTTGAAATAATACCGACAAAAAAACTTCTATGTTAACGTTCACGCTTTCGTACGCGCATATATTACGTGAGTTAAAAGTAGGGGTGGATTCAATGGGTGGAGAAGATGGAATCATGGAAGGGAGAAAAGCAGAGTGGGGTGGAAGCAATGTAAAGGTTTGTAAGGTGTGGCAAGTGGAGTTTTGTTTTGTCCTTTAGGGGAGAGCTTCATGGTTTCCTAGTAGACGATGAGTCTGAAATGTGTTCTGGGGAACCTTTTCACAACATCAGTTCCCAGCTTTATCAGCTTTTCTGCTGTCAACTCTTTCCTTTCTCCACAAACAAACTCTTTTTCCTCCTTCTTTTTTTTTTTTTTTTCAGTTTTTTATTTTGAAATTGATCCGCTGCACGCCATTTTATGTAATGATACTAGGTGAAGTTATATAATAGTCCGGGAGTACCGCCACGTAATACTTCAGATCATTATACAATCACATATTCTTGTGGGATTTACCACTAAGTGTATGGATCTCACAAGAATCTGTGTGGTTGTAAAATAGTGCGGAATACTTCGTGGCGGTACTCTCTAACTATTGAACAATTACTCATGAACTAGACAGCTTGATTTTTTTTAAAAAGAAATACTTACATAAATAGCTACGATATTACAAATCATCAGGTGCATCTGCTACAATTCAAAAAAGGCCTATTGTACATGAATAAGGCAAATTAAACATCTATATATCAGATAAAAGATATACACCAACGATAAATTGATCAAAATGGTAAAATATCGAGAATCGCATTTAAGTTGTCGAGAAGCAGTTGTCACGACGGTAGTTCCGCTTGCTTTTTTAAACCGTTGTGCATTTCATGAGCTCATGCTAGTATATTATCTCATTTATCAAAACATGTGCATGATCTTATTTTTTAAAGAAGGATTGTCATTTCTGTAAGACTATATTTGTAATTTAGTCATTGCAGTGGCCTGTATATTGTTTATGGCTGATAGGCGCATAAATATTCACATATGCACCCCTTAATTTATCATTGCTAAGTCTATTTATTTTATTGCTTAGTGTTTTAATGCTTAATTTTTGTATTGTAGGAATTTTGGAGAATAGATTGAAACGCATTCCAGATCTTGGCTAGAGCTTCAAGAATTGGGCCTTAAAAATGTTCCAACTGTGCACGTGATCGTGAAGGTGTAATTGGCAGCAGAAGAATAGAAGTTATACATGTTATTTTAGTGGGCCCAAAGAGCTACCATTCTTTACTCCTAATTTTGACTTTTGTCTTGGACTAAGAAAAGAAAAGAAAAGAAAAGAAGAAGGATTAGGAAGCCCAAGTCAGTTTCTCTCGGCTGTGGGCATGGCCCACCATATTTGGAAGTAGCCTTGAAGCCCACTAAGAAGAAAAGTGAAAAAAATAGGTCGGCACTTCTCTCACCTAGAGCATCTCCAATCCATGCACTATTTCTCCAATTGAGAGTATGAAAATTTTCCAACCCATCCTCTCAAGCCTCCTCTATTTGAGAGGATGGGATTTTGATCCTCCATATTTAGAGGATGGGAGAAAATATGGAGGATCCCTCTATAATGCTATTCACCTTAATTCCTCAACAACTGGTAGATGAGCTGCTTCCCTTTGGCGGTCAATGACTTTGTGCCCGGGAATCGATCCTCTACGTACTAGTTGATCCTCCTCTTCTATATACTGGGAGATGATGGTGGTGTTGGAGACATATAATTCGAGTAGTATGTTATCTTCCTCCTCCCATTCTTCCATTTCTTTTGCAAAATTAGTAAATTGTGATTGAGCCCCATCAATTAGAAAGGTAGTGGAAGCTATATATGGGTTCTAGAAAATTGGAGTAAAGACCAAATGGGAGGGAGGGGGAAACAAAACTGAAGTAAAAAAATAGGAGGGGAAGCTGTGGTAAAGGTTAATTTTGGAGGGAATTTTTGGAGGGTGATTTTGGAGGGAATTGGTAGAGGTTAATTTTGGAGAGAAATTTTAGATGGAAAAATAGAGGATTTGTGGTTGGAATAAATAGGAATAGCGATTTCCTCTAAAATCACTTTATGAATAAAATAGAATATTTTGATACTCTCAAATAGAGTATTGGATTGGAAATGCTCTTGCAAAAAGGACGAAGGACGGGGACTACGAGAGGAGATTATTATTATTTATGTTTCAGTAGTTTTCTTTTACAGAGTAAACAAAAAACAGAGGTGCGGTGATATCTTCTTGGGTAATCACGCAGAAAACGACGAGGCTACCGAACGGGCTGCATCAGGATTCTTTGTTCCGATTATTGTTTAGTTGTTCTCGTGAGTTGTTTTTCCATTTAAGTTATTTTAAGTTTTGTCTAATTACTCGCACTCCGATAATTAGTTTTAATTTCTGTTTTTAATTAAAATTATTCATTGGTATTCAATTAATTGTTTTTTTCCGTTTATTTTCTTTTTCCAGTATTAGAAACATGATTCAAATTAGGGTTTCTAATATTTCTTGTTCAATGCATAGTGAGTAGTCGTACAGGTAGGGTCGCGGGGTGATTAGCACACCGTGGCTAGGTCGGGTACTGCTCATTTTATCAAACAATGAAAAAACGATTTTAGATTGAAAAATACTTCCCGCGGACGAATCCGGACATCTTCGGAGTCCAAAACTTATTCTTCGTTGCGCATGGGTATATGGCGACCATAGAGTCTCGCATCTTGCGGGATATCTTTTTGAATCTAAAATTAAACGTTTTAAGAACTTCAAACAGAGCAGGTTAATCCGGACTAGTTACAAGTGCTATGAACCCTACGACTGTCCCTCATTTAATTATTTAAAAGTACATTCATTTTCTAGGTATTAATTAATCTCTCAATCAATCGACAAGGGGTGGCTACCTAAGAGCCTTTTTAATTATAACAACCCGAGTTTTCACAGCACACAGTTCACCGTCCTTAGTGGATTCGACTCCGGACTTACCAGATATTGTGCTACGTCGGAAACTACCCTACACTTGGGGCAACCCATTAATTTAGGACTAGGAAATCGTCAAGCAATGGCACATATTAAGTATGAATTTAATAAGTTTTTTCATATCTTTACACATAAATTTTTCTATCGGTCAAATAGAGAAGTTATTTCCTTTATACACTTTACTTTGATGAAAAATAAGTATAATGGTCATTAAAAACCCAGTCCTCTCTCTGCCTATAAAAGACCATTTACGGTTTCATCAATTTAACGTGATACCAAATGGCTAGAAATTAAGAAAGGCAAGAGAAAGAAATCCATCTTCCGCACAGAGCTTAATGCTTTTGGTAAAATCATGGCTACTCCAAGTTATTATTAGATAGCTCGAGTCTTGCAAGAATGGATCAGGGTTCGCCGCTCTTGATTTTTATTTCTGCTTAATGCTTATATTGTGATAATCATAATAGTTTTAAATTCTGGCTTAAATGTACGCCGTTCTAGAGAATGTTTCTGATTAATGATTTTTTAATTTTTTGTGGAGCCCATCTCGAGCCCCACAAAGATGATTCAAATTGCTCGGTATTCTTAAAATATTTTTGTGGATTCATGCAAAGAAAATAGCTCTATCGAATACCATAAGAGCTTAATCCGAATTCATACGGTCCACATTTTCACGATCTAATTCATGGTGTATTGATCCTCCACCACCACCAAGCTAAGTACATAGTTTTGTTCAACTAGCTTCTTAATTCCAAGTCATTAGGGTTCACTGTAACGCATGAGGTGAAAATACAATGAATCTAGCGGTGCTATACTGTAACATAGAGGTGGAAATACAGTCGAATGAGACTTGTGATAGAGTGTCGTGTTGTGAACGTTGGAGTAGCTAGTGTCTCATGAACCGTTGGACTATTTGAGTTTGTGTCACACTATAGATTGAAATGTAATGAATGGTTGACATACTCCTAAGTTGATTGCTATCCTTCAATTGAACTATATCTTATTGCCTTATTTTCTTTGCACTTGTCATCATATTTGCACATAGAATTGGTAAACAGATTTTTCTACTAGGCTAGTGTAACTCAACCTATTATTATTTTCAGGTTCAAATGCTGAACAATAGCTTGCATGCATCGTGTGCTTAGATGTGGAGGACTTTTGGAAGCTAACACTGATTAGTTACTTAATCATCTTTGTAACGACTTTCTTTTGATAAATATGCGTTTGTAACTAATATCTCTAGACTTTTTTTGAATAAATCGTTTGTAACTTGAGAACTTGTCCGTGCTTGTACTATTATTTTGGGCCGGAGTGCCAAGGTTGTATAACTTTGAACTTGGCGACTTGATCTGTAAGTTAAATAGGTCGGAACTCTTTTGGAGTATTATTTATGTAATGCGAATGTTTTATTATCGAAAAATATTATTTATTTATGTTGAAAATTGAGGGCGTGACAGAATTATTCAACTTTTTCATCAATAATATTACAAACTTTGTCTTTCTTCTATTCAAGAACAGCTTGTTGCTATGAGTTTCTATCACGTTTAGACTAGTACGCTAACTAATCTCTTTGTAAATTATGTAGTGTCAAGTGGTATCAGAACCAGATTGCAGTCCAGTAACATGCAAGCCAAGTCACGAGTTGCTGGTTTCAAACCACACGTAAAATGGTGAGGACAAACGTAGTTGTCCACCACATGGAATACGTGTCCCGTGTACTTGCAGTCCAGATAATCTTGCAGCTAATAAATTGCGTAAGTAATGTCTACTTATATGAATCACAAGTATTCTCTACTCATATTTTCGATCTCTTTTTAGTTTTTAACAAATCTCTTTTTATATATGGTGGGACGCATACTAAGTACTGAGAGTTCCCAGGCCATGCTAAATTTCTTTGGCAACTAACAAAATATGATATAATTAACCACCTGTACGTAATCCCATTATAATTTGGCAACTTTTTATTTAGCCAATAATATAGGAATTATTCTGTGCGTCACTCGCAATCTTTTGAGAAAAAAAAGTGCCATTGCGGAATCACAACAAAGATTTGAGAATACCTTAGCAAAGCGCGTTTCTTTAACCAATTTTGCTATGGGTACTACTACAATTTTGTACCGAACCTGTACAACAAGCTGATGTGGAAGGGTCCATCCAAAATTTCCAAAATAGAAGAAAACACAACCCCGGAAAATTGAGAGAGAAAAAAAAAAGAAAAGGGACCCTACCTTTTTTCCCAAATCCAAACCTCCAACCAAAAACCCAGCTTACTCCATTGTCGCCAAACTCCATTAACGCTGACCATGGACCTTTCCAATCTCTCTCCCGAAAACCCATTTCTGTCTTCCACACCATCTCTTCTAATTTCTACCCCCCTATTCTCTCCATCTCCAACACCATTTCCAGGGATCTCCGATTGAAGTTAGTGCTTGAAATTAACTCTTTAATGTCGTCTTATTCATATCTTTAATTTATATTCTGTTTGAATGATCTATAGTTAACTGCAAATGCTATATTTACTATAATTTTATTGATTCTGGAACCCCCATGGTGTTTCAGGTGTTCGAAATTGGTAATTTAGGTTTTTGAAATTGATGGGTGCTGCATTTGGTGTTCATTGTAGCTACTTTGGTAATGAGAGTGCCTACAACTTGTTCAAAACAAGGTAGTAGCAGTCAAGGCCCAGTTTTGAAACTATATTACAGCTGTGATATGCATTGGGGATAGGGCTGTAAATGAACCGAGTAGCTTACGAGCTTGGTTCGGTTCAACTCATTAAGACTCGGCTCGACTCAGCTCATTTAGTAAATGAGCTAAGCTCGAGCTCGAGTATTCGGCTCGTTTACTAAACGAGACGAATGAAGCTCGGCTTGTTAAGGGAGGCTCGATTCGATTAAAGAGGCTCATTTAGTAAATGACTAAGCTCGGCTCGTTAAGGGCTCGAGCCAAGTCGAGCTCGTTGAAGCTCGGCTCGGCTCGGCTCATTTACACCCCTAATTGGGGAATAAGCGCAGTGAATGACGGAGAATCGTTCATTATCGAGATAAGATCCGAACTATCAAATGCACGATCCAACGGCTCTTGTGTTGTGCACAACACGCGCGCATGCTATGTGCATAAGTGCACAGCATGCCCCTGGGTTCAGTAGATAGAATAAGGATGTGTGTATGAGTGACGGCATAGAAAACATTCATAAATCACAAGTGAGGTAGGGAGACCCACTTATTAATGACAAATCGATCTCTCTACTAGTATTCTTCATCCTTAAAAAGTCAATAAATATGAGCGGGACTTCTTCCTTAAAAAGTCAATAAATGACTTCTTCCTCAATAAATATGAGCGGGACTTGAGCCAAAGAAGTGGGATAATGCTGCATGTGCTTCGACATAGAGCCAAAAAATTTGGGCAATAATTGTTCCTAGTTTGGTTGGTTCGGTGTAAGTTTCCCAAATTGTCCTTCATTTGGAAAATTGATGAGGTAGCTATTACTCCACTTTGAAAGATCAAGGACAAAATGAAATCCATCACATTTTTCTCTTTGATTTGTTAGAATTTTATGATCTTTGAAAGATGGATTTGAGGAGTTGTCGGAATTGGCTTGCACTGGTGATAAGGTTTGTGTTTTTTTTTTTTTTAAATTGGCAGGTTTGTGCTTAGTCACATATAATCTTTCAAAATGACCAACGCTTGCGCTCTCAATCCTCGCATCGGTACCTGTGATTTTTAGTTGTTTTGAAGGTTTTTGAGAAACGTTTTCATGCTCGCACATTTGCATGCGCTTTATGTGACTTAGGGTTTGTGTACAAAAGGATAATGTGTAATCTCAAAAACCAAAGAAATGAAGCCACGTGTCCCCTAATGTAGAAGCATAGGAAAGTGAACGGACCGGTATTTTCTCTCTAGAACTAAGTGCATCTTCAACTCATCTTTATTTCGTAAAAATAGAGAATGGATGGATGTGACATATTAATAAGGGGAGATGTTGTACTTTTTTGGAGAATAAATTTCAACAACACAGTAATGTTAAAAGACAAATGTCAATTACCTCGTGAATAACACATGAATCGTCCGACTATACATAGTTATAAACGGATATATATATATATATATATATATATATATATTCTGTCTCCTGTAAGGACCACTTCATTTTAATAAAATGCGGACCTCCCTTTCCCAATCGAATTTCGATGATCCGAGCAGCTCAATGTGTTTAGAACGTGATTTTAAAGATACCCGCGAGAAATCGGCAAAAAATGACTGGGAAGGGTTTCATCCGAGCAGTTTTTGTTTGTTTTTAAGTAATTATCTTGTGGTTCGGTTATGGTTATAGTTTGGTTTTGTTTTCAATGCAGTTATCACATAAAACCAAAATCGGAACTGAACTGGCTAGTTTTTCGAAATGAAAAACAAAAACCATGGTTAAAACCAGCACCAATCGGTTCTGTACTGTTCCGGTAACCGGTTCTGTACTGTTCCGGTAACCAACGATTCAGACGATATTGTCATATATTGGGAAATGAACCAAGGTAGATACTAATACAAAATAACAATGATGAGTTAACTATTGAGTTATCTGTTTAGTAGATAAGTAGAACTTTTTTTAGGCATTGGAGATTTAAAAAAAAATAATTGGTAACTTAGAGCAGTGGCGTAGTTAGAAATTTAGGTTGGTGGGGGCACCATTGAACGTGATCTTAGAATTTGTCATCTTCTACTTATAGTAAACAACCACAATATGAAAGAAATGAACTTAAATGCTACTCCTATAATATACATATAGATAACGAGTCTTTCTGAAAAACAAATACGTAAAAGAAAACTCTTATGAAAACTTAACAAAGATACTAGATGAGAGAGAAATGTGCATAGTTTTTGAATACAAATTGTCACGATCTTTATAATTTGGGGTAAAATTAAAATTATTGAGCCAATGGGGGCACAGGCACCCATTGATCTCATTGTGGCTCCGTCATTGACTCAAAGTGTTCAGATTAGCTTACTTTCACCTGATTAATCAATATTAAGGGACTAATCTCAATAGAAAAGTGGCAATCTCATTCTTCAAGTGTGAAGTAAAAATGGTAAAACAAAAAGGATAAAACTAAAGACAAAAATACACAACCAGGTTTTTGCATGAGCAATTTATTGGCCTAATCAAAAGGTGACAAGTGGCCATTTGCATTGAACAAAACAAAACACGTGTGGGTTGAAATGCATGGAATCATGCACTTAAAGGAACGATAGCGTTTTGGATAATTCAATGTCGTTTTATAAAAAAAAGTTGGGACCAAGTGTTGCTCAGGAAATAAGTGGGAGAAGCCTACAATTCGAAGCCCAGAGGCACCAACGATGTCATTTTAAATATGAGCGATTATACTCACTAAGCACGATCATGGAAGTTAAAATTTGGGGCATGAAACCACCCAATTCAAACACGATGTAATCAAGGGAAGAGGAAATAGTGGATTGACTAAACCACTATGAAACGGTTTCAAGCAAGAGCATTGGAAGGAAAGTTTGAATTAAAAAACAAGACTAATTAACTTTGAAGACAAGGGCAAGAGATTGGAAGCCGTTAAGAAGACCTAAGAGTTTGCTTATAAATAGAAGAAATCGTAGAATGAAGAATCCCCAAACAAATCATCAATAAATAGCTATGCTATGCTTGCTTTGTCCATAGGCAGTAAATTAGGAACTTAGACTTCGTTCGAAGTAGTTAGAAGTAGTTTGTAGTAGTTACATTGTAATCGGTTTGTGTTATTTCGAAATTGGAGAATCATTTGGAAAGCAAATTGTTTTGAATTTATCAAGGTATCGTGTTTCTCTTTGATTGTTGAATTTCTAGTAAATCGTTGTGCCGTTTTAATACTTCAAAGGAAAAATCCTCTTCATTGAGGTAATTGAACTGACATCACAATCGCCTGATTAAGTTTGACTTTTATTAAGTTAAATCTGAAAATAATAATTACAAGTCTTTTCTGACATGCTCGCACACAATTATATTTCCAAAGTAGCCAAAAATCCTGGCCAAACACAAGGAGATATAGAAATTTAGGGTGAGTTGAGTTCTCCTAAAGTACTTACTTATAAATAAGTTGTTTTGTCCTTATTTGAATTTTTTTTTTTTTGTAGTTGTTAGTTTCACACCAAAATTTTTTGGATTATTGATTTGTCTTGACAAGAGGAATTGGAAAAGTAAACTTTTTTTACTTTTACCCATATATTTCTCTTGTCGAGACGAATCAGTAATCTACAAAAATTTGGCGCAAAACTAACAAATGCAAAAAAAATTCAAATAAAGACGAAACAAATTTATTTTCTAATAAATTTAGGAGAATGAGGCCTAAACTAGGAAAACCTTCTTGAAAAGAAGATAAAATCACTCGACACAATCGATTCTCCGTTATTTTAAAAAGTACTAATTACTAAAATCGGAAGAACTCAAGAACTCATTCTCAACAACTTCTACAAAGGTTTTCAAAAAAAAAAAACAACTTCTACAAAGATGAACAATTAATCTCAAAGTAGACTAATGACAAAAAACTCTACTGATATATATTCTATTAAAAAAAAAAACTTCCTTCTTTCTTTTCTTTCTTTTTGTGTTAACTAAGTGACCACGCGTAGTGCCATTCCCACCGTTTGAGTTGCCCAAACCCGACCCCAAGTTTGGTGGCCCGCTTATTATATTAAGTCATAAAAAATAAAAAAGACATACAAGTCAAAAAAATAGAAAAATTACGGTTACATTGTGCGTTTATTTGATTTGCATCAAAAACTGAAATTAAAATGCAACTCTAATTACAATGGTTTATGATTAGCATGATCGGACCAAAAATAAAACAGCTTGTCATTGCATTTTTTTTGAAGCAACTTCTTTAAATAATGCTACAAAAATATTGACCTATATTAATAATGCAAAGTTGTCACTAAAATAAATTGGTGACAAAAAATTGTTGTCACAAAGATGTAATTAAAGAGTAGCTAAAGATATACTCCTCCGGCCCTTTTTCATTGTCCATTATTCTGTTTGTCTTTTTTATGTCTTTTGTTTATATCTTTTAGTGTGAATCTTGAAAAATATGTAATATGGATCTTGTTTAATAGATCTCTATTAGTTCTATAATACGAAAATTTTAAACTATGAAAAATATTATAGATTGAAAGAATAAACAATTTAAAAATGGCACTCAATTCAAAAATGGACAACGAAAATGGGACGACGGGAGTACTATATAGTGATAATTTTCACGAATGTAAAACATAAAGTTGTCAATATAGTCTTAAACTTTGCGTGAAACTTGTGGAAAAGAAGAGAAAATTTTAAATATTCCCTTTCCTTGTTTGGTTCTTAAAAAAAAAAAAAGATCTCAGTCCAACTTTCTTCCCAATTTCTCTTCAATTTTCCCTCGCATTTCATTCTTAATTATTTTATCTCATTTTCTCTTTCTTTTCCTAAGTTTCAAACAGAACCTTAGTTACTTGAGAAGGTAAAAAAAACAAAAGGCTTTTAAACGTTGGGGAAACGAATTGAACTCGCGTGCACAAGGGGCAAGCCTTAAGTAGGTGCTTCTGGCCAACATATATATTTGCCAAAATCATATATGTAACATGTATTAGGGAAAAAAAATTTCTATGTTGCCCTAGCCCAGAGGTTGCCCAAGAGCTTGCTGGATTTACCCCTTGGCCGATCCTGACCGTGCGTTAATCATGTAATCTAAAGCTTGCTCTATTTATTGTCAATTTATTATAAGTTGGAACCCTAGACAGAAAAATAAACCCTACCACACGTATACAGTT